>VFFE01006710.1:1222252-1278818 GCA_008921705.1 Burhinus oedicnemus
AAAAGAGGAAAAAAAAAGAGAAGAGAAGAGAAGAGAAGAGAAGAGAAGAGAAGAGAAGAGAAGAGAAGAGAAGAGAAGAGAAGAGAAATAAAAAAGAAAAGAAAAGAAAAGAAAAAAGGAAAGAAAAGGAAAGGAAAGGAAAGGAAAGGAAAGGAAAGAAAAAAGAGAAGAAAAGAGAATAAAAACAAGAGAAAAAAAAAAAAAGAAAAAAAAGAGAAGAAAAGAAAAGAAAAGAAAAGAAAAGAAAAGAAAAGAAAAGAAAAGAAAAGAAAAGAAAAGAAAAGAAAAGAAAAGAAAAGAAAAGAAAAGAAAAGAAAAGAAAAGAAAAGAAAAGAAAAGAAAAGAAAAGAAAAGAAAAGAAAAGAAAAGAAAAGAAAAGAAAAGAAAAGAAAAAGAAAAAAGAAAAAGAAGACAGCATCTGTCTACCTTTCCACCGAAGCAGCAGTAACACAAACCCTCTTCTGGAGCTATTTACTGCCACCAATCTTTGACAGGTTCACACCATGACCCCCGCACCTGTAATGTGATACACAGGCGAAACAAAGGCATGAAGGGAAAAGAAAGCCTCAGCTTCCTCTCCTTAATTATTTCATGCAAGACAAAAGTCACCCAATGGGTTGTTTGGAAGGGAAAACAATACTGAGCACCCTTGCAGTTGCCGTGGACAAACAATGTGTAAGTAAAATTCCCTGCGTGGAGCACAGCCAGGGGACACGGGTGTCACCAGCACCCTCCTCCTGTCCCCCATGCAGAAACTGAAATGCTTTCATCCCATTTGGGCATCAAAAGTCTTCACTTTATGGATAGCTGTTGCTGTTCTGGTGTGAGGGGAAAGCTGGAGGCCGCTTCAGGCAGCCAAGGCCGCGGTGGAGACTTGGAGGAGAAGCAGAAGGGGTGAAGCAAAATGGCTGCAAGCCCTGTGTCGCTGAGCCAGATAGGGCCAAAATGTGCTTGGAGCTGCCTGGAAGCCAGGCTGGCCAAGACAGGGTATATCTCAGCTGTGGGCTCTTAATGGTTTTCACAAAAAGAGGTTTTAGGGAGTTGTGGCACATTTCTTTCCCTGCGAATTACTTGTAACCAAAAACTGGTTACTACCAATTTTTTGATTGCCCTGGCCTTGAGTGCCCACGGGTTTATTTCAGGATAAATGTGAAGAACAGTATCAGTAAGCTTAAAACAACAGGATACACTGTGCTATGTTGTTGCGCGTTTGCAAACCTCAGATGGAGACCCAGGGCACCCATGGTGTCCCACCAGGCATCCTGCAGGAAGTCATCACAGGTCTGGGCTGGGAGGCCGCGGGTTTCAAACACATGGGGACAGCCATTGCAGCTGCCGCCTCCTGGCTCAGACCGGCACCAGGATGGTCCTTTTCTGACGCAGTGCCAGGACTGAAGCTGGACTCGGTTTGATGCTGGGCAAGGGTGGAGGAGAGCCGCTTGCGCAGCGCCAGTGTCTGCTAAGAAGCAGTTTAATTGCTGCCTCCCAGCTGTGCACCGCAGCACTTCTGTGGCAGCCCATGAGAAAGGCTCCTTTTCCCGCACGGCTGCCAAACACAACCTGGAGGTGACACCGACAGCTTCATAGCTAGAGCTCACACTCTGGACTGAAAGTAGGTCTAATACTGTTTATCTACACTATGAAAAGGAATATGTGCATGTGTGTGGGTAAGCTTAATATAAATACCTGGGATTAGGAAGTTAATTTCCAAAGAACTGTAAAAGATGTTATTTCTTTGTATCTTATATTTGAAGACTTGCTGGTGTACCACTACACTGTTACAATATCTTCAGCGCTAGTATGTGTTTTCTTTTTTTTTAAAAAAGCATCAAGCAGTTCAAAGATCATGTTTTAAAGCTCTTTCATTCAGTCAGAGAAGGGAAAGCCTTAAATCATCCCCGTTGTGTTTTTCCACACTGAAGTGCAATAACTAAGAGCAACAGGAGCTAATCTATTCCACGTTTTCATGTCCTTCTAGCGACATGTTACAGGAATGGCTTTAATTTGCCTACAGAAAAAGCTAGCTTTCAAAAAGCGCAAAACCATGCAGATACCTAACTCTACAGAATATTTTCTCTGAGACTTCATTTTCTTTGTAAGGAATTCCCAGAAATCACCACAAATATAATAGTGACAACAAACCCCTTACTTCGTTGAACAGAGAAAGTCTTCTAAGATAACTCAAACGTTTAAAAACAAGCAGCTAAAGGGAAATCCTTCTAACATCCCTCATCATTTCCCATTGCCTTCAGAGCACACCTTTACACTCCATCAGGATTTCGGTCCTGTCTCCAGCCAATAAAATAAGACACAGCTACTGTGTCTACTTTTTCTACACAATGTTAGTATGAAGCATCAGGCAGGTACAGTGAGGCTGACCACTGCCCAGACTCAGCTCCACACCGTATGCAGGGCTCAGTCCCACCACCACCAGCTCCTGAACACAGAAAACACCACAAGAGACCTACAGCCTGCCCAAATCATTCCCTGCCTCTCAGGGCTACTGAGGAGGATCTGTCTGTGAAACAGGTACCCCCAGAAGTACATGGCTAATTGTTTAGGTTGATTTTTTTAAGGGATATGGGCTGATGGAGGAGCTGGACTCAAGACATCTGTTTTCTGACATTGTGCAAACAAGCTAAATCCCCTGGCTGGAGAGGGAGATGCCTTTGTCCTGGTGAAGAGCTGAGGTTCATGCTGTCCCCAAGAGTCTTGGAGGGAGCAAGACATGCTGTGCAAACTCCCCTGGCCAAAGCAGGATACCCCACGACCTAATCTTCCTGCATCCTACTTAAACCAGATGCTTGTAGGAACAGCAGTCAGAGGGACATCCAGGTCCTTGCCCAGCTTTCACTACATTTTCAAACCCAAACACACACAATCCTGTTAACCTTTTACTTAAGAGTCTTATTTGTGGCTGTCACATGCCAAACACCTCTATATATATCCATGGTCTCTGCCATATCCATGGCCAGATCCAAATCTATGGTCTCTGCCACACGATGCCAAGGACATGACACTGCCCCTGAGAGAGTTACAGTCCTCCACAACAGGCATCCCCACAGCCAGCTCCCATCAGAGCATCATGGATGATATGAACAGATGTGTACGGATGCATAGAATACAACACTTACTTGGAATTATGTTGACCCTATCCACATTTTTTTTGTGAGCCTCTTCCAAGTTTTAACATCCAAAATCAGTATGCAGGAGCTCCAGAAGGGGCTTGCTTCCCTGGACCATTGCAGACAAACAATGGAATCATAGAATCAGAGAATCACCTAGGTTGGAAGAGACCTTTAACATCATCAAGTCCAACCATAAATCTGAAATACTAGATAAAAAGAAAGGGGAGAAATTTTCCCTCCTTTTGCTGGGTCTGCCCCTCTCAGTAAAGGGAAAAAGGAAAAGGAATGTGTGATCTACACAGAGCTATTTCAGACTGTCCCAGCTGAGAATCCAGACTTGAATGCCTTGTAAAACGAGCTTTTAGCTTAAAAAGCCCTGTCTATTGACTGTATCATATTGGTCTTTATGAATATTTCATTCATTCTCCCTTCTCTCCACTCCTTCTTGCATTTACTTGCTAAACAGAACTTATTAAAACTGAAAAAAAACCTTTTGAGGAGCATTTATTTTAAAGACTTACAGGCTGATGTAGTCAAAAACATATTTTAAACATTTAGCAGAATCAAACATCAGAGATTAAAGCAAGGAGAGAGCCAATTAACTATCTTACATAGAAATGGGACAGTCAATAAGTCATAAACCCATCAAGTTGTCTTAGTGGTGAAATGCTTTTAATCAGAACTAGATAAAAGGTATTCAAAAGACACGCACTACGTATTGAAAGTATCCTTAATGCACACATTTTTTAACTCTACTCTTTAATGTACAGAGCTTAAGGTCAGTTTGCAAAGCAGAAAGCCATCTTTGCAAGAAATTCATATATATAAATATTTCAATTTTGTCTCAACAAAATGGGGAAAGGACTCAGAAGTACAGAAACTGTAAATACAAGGTAGACAGAACTCACTATAAACAGCTTTTCTTCTTATTTGAGCTGCACAACCTGATCCCAGTCTAAAATTTATACTGTAGGCCTCTCTACTAAGTGAGGATTTGAGCACGGCATTTTCAGTTCTAGGATGTGATCTTAATAGTGACCACAATCTGTATCAGTAACAGCATTTTCAATAAGACTCAAATAAAAGTTTTTGCAGTTCTGCATGCCCACATCTGGTGAGGGACAGAACCTCCTGATGGTAAGTGTAGTTTTTTTCTTATAGCAACCTGTCCCACAGTCTTTTTATTTGCACCATTTTCATATTCTTCTCCAAGCACTGATGAAATTAGTCCTGAGTGAAACCTCTACATGGAAGTGGGAAAGTCTGGATGCAGCACAGATTAGGAAAGGGGCCTCTAACCCAAGTTCTTCTTCAGAAGACATTCCAGTAATGGAGCAGAAGGGATGTAATATTATGTATTCCACTCATCTCGTTGCCAGAAGAGCTTTTGAACAATGAACTTCATTTTTCCTTCCACTGCACTAAAACAAAACCCAGCTTCTCCAGAAAACATTCATGGAATTATACCAGCACAACATTGATGGTATGGACTAGAGAATTAGATTAGCTGTACTTAAAGGAAACAATTGAGGAAGATTACAAAAGGAAGGGCAAACTCAAAGTCTTCAGCTATCATTAAAACTATTCATTTCCTTAGCAAGGCAGAAAATTGGATAGCTCTCCTTCTGTTCATAATTTAATGGCTTGTGTTCAGGCACAGCCCTACCTACCTGCTTAAAAGCAAATCGTATGTAGCAGTGGTACACATTCATTACCATCCTCTCTCAAGATAATTTGACAGTTCCATGGCATGGTGCCACAGCTGGTCGTTATCTCTATCCCCAAGTATCGCGCTCTCCTGCAAGATGTTGCAGTGACAAAGAAATGGCTGGTAGCTCCATTTGGCTTTCTTCATCTGGTGAGCATCCACTCCGAGGGGAAGTGCTCCAGGGATTTTACAGAGGGATGCAGGCATAAAACAGTTTTGTTGCTTTTGTGTTGGTTTTGTTTGTTTGTTTGTTTTATTAAAGTTTTAAATATTCACAGAAGGAGCAGTTAACTAGAAATAATGAGGTGGAAAAAAGAACCTCTCATCCTTATATACAGGAAACTATCCCCACTCCCTCCCGCCAACTGGCTGCTTCTTATCCACTTGTGACTTTCTCAGAGGACCCAGGGAAGTCAGTAAAGAAGATCTAGAGGGACCATTATTCAGTCCTTCCTCTTCCTAATACAAGTTTGCTGTTATCCCAGTATGCTCCACCACCCCTCTTGTGCCCCAAGAGGTTAATAGCTTATCAGTCCAACAATAAGTTTATTACAAAATTGATGTTAAAAAAAATGAAAAAACCTCCAACTCCATCATTTCTGTCTTATTGTCAAATGCCCCACCATTTAGACTTGATTTGCATGACTTACTGTGCATATTTTTTTTCTCTGTCTCCAAGCCCAGAATTATCTTCTATTGAGGCTGTATCAGCCACTGGTGCTTGCAGATTGTCTTTGTCCTTTCCAACCTGCAAAATATCATCTGCAGAATCCAAATCACTGTCTGCCTATTTTCTTATCTTCTACTTCTTTTACCCATCAATAGCCAAGCTGTGCTGTTCGGTAACTACAACATATTGTAGGAAAGAACTGATAAGTACATCAAGCAGCATTCACAGACTACACACAAACATGCGCCACCGACATTTTTTATTGCCTCTGACAAGTCACCCATCCCCACTCAGTCTTTCCAGACGCACAATGCAGATTCCAAGTCTGTGTCACTGTAGGTACTCCTTATTATAAAGAACTTGTGCATATATAATCACAGCTAGATTTGAAAACCATATGCAGAAAAAAGTACATTTCTTTCTAGTATTAAAAAAAAAAAAAAAGGATTACTATAAAACTATAAGAATGGGAGAGCTAAATTAAATATCTAAATAAGGAGTGGTCAGATAGTCGCCCGTGATTTAATGGATGCAATTTAAGATTTCTCCTTAGCTAAGGTGTGGTAACTGGTCTTGTGCAACTTCCACATCTGTTCCTCTGCAAAGTAATATCCACTTTGTGTAAAATACACACCACTGATATAGCTTGTGCTCCAAATGGCAAGGAGTTCGTACAAAGTTGGTTGCTGTAGATTAGTCGAAGAGGGGCAACTGTTTAAATTACTTGCTTTTTTGTGACCTGCTCATTGTCATCTGAAACAATCTCTGTATTTTCTGAACACCTACAAATTTCCCAGTGACCACAAGTCACTTATTTAGAAGTTCAAAAAGCTTAAAGCAAACTTTCATATGTTGGATGAAAGTTACTGCAGAAAAAGTGATCATTGGACCCCTTTTTAGATTGAGGCTGTATTTGTAACACAAACCTTAAGTATTGTTCACTGCAAGCAAGGAAAAAAATTCTTGGGCTAACCTGGACTGCTCAGGAGAAAAAAACAGGTTAATTTCTTAATTGTCTCTTAGGGTTCCCATGAGATTTGAGTAAATCACCTAACTTCTGGTTATGAGTTTCCCTCTGTCAAACAGCATTTGTTCTTACCCAGGAGCCGTTCTTCAGTTTTTTTGTAAATGGCTAGAGAAACCAAACCAAGACTGAACTAAAGGTCACTAGTCTAATGAGTCACGTACCTAAATCTGATCCAGTCAAATTTAGGTTTTGCTGTAATATATCACCTAGATAATCAATTCTATAGCAATGGATATTACATGTGTGCATTCAGTATTCCCGCAGTGGCAAGACTGGAAAAATTTGATACAGGCTTTAATATTAAGTCAAGATTGTTGCAGATTAGGTTTCACATGTGTTTTGACTATGGTTATATTTTTCACTATTATTTTAGTTTATCATATTCCACACACATTTAAAATGTTAACGAATCTCTTGCAACTGTTAATCTGTAATCATTTCCCCACTACCAAACCCTAAAAAAGGGACTTTGCAAAACCTGGAAATAATTAAGAAAAGAAGGTATAGGCGTCTGCTTTTTAGGTTTGAGCTGTGACTGACAAGCGATTCTGTTGTTCATAAAGGGAAAACATCTGTAAAGATGTAAGCCATCAGGAATGATAACCTCTGAACTCTCACCCCATGCTGAGCTCCAGTAAATGAGTGCACCTATCTCTCCTGCCAAGTGTAACACAATACAGATGTAAAGTTTGCACCACAGGCTGTTTGTCTGGCTTTGAATCTTGAAGTTAGATTGGGAGGATTCTTAAAACAGCAAATACAGGATCACAACAAATTAAAATGAATAAAGTGAGAGCAGCAACTATGTATTTTATGTCAGTTTGAAAGATGAAAGATTTTTAGATAGTGAAACAAAATACACACCAATATTTGCCAGGGGCTTCAGGAAAGATTCCATCTGGGTCTTGCAGAATAACATAAAGTCACCGGCTTCTAAGTAAATTTAAAAAATTCAGACAAAAAAAAGCATAAACTAGTTTTATCTGGATAAGCAATTAATACCTGCTGTAGCTGAACTGAACGACACAGTAATGCAGGTATTAACAGCACGCAATATTACAGGGTAATGAAATGAGTCAGCCCTCAGTCTCACAAGCCATAGAACGCCCTGTAGTTGTGCTCAGATAGCCACATCACCAAACTACAGCCGCTAATCTTCCTCCAGTGCTTTTCCCCCAGGCCCGAGGTTTGACAGGAAACACATTCCACAAACCTTTTAATTTAGCTTGGCCCTTTTTAATGAGAAAGGATGTTTTTAAACAGACATGTGCCCTGGTTTTCCTTCCCCTTCTAGTGCATGCATCAGCCAAATAAATATTATCAAAGGATTAAATATCTTGTGCTTCTCTAGGATATTTCATCCGAGAATATCCAAAGTGCTTTACAAACTTCAGTTAATCACCCACAGAGAGCAGCACTGATAGCCACGTTTCGCAGCTGAGCAAGCGGGGAGAGGCGGCGGGTACGAGTGCCTCTCACAGCTGCACGATAAGTGAGCGTGGGGCAGGCGTGGGACTCCAGCCATCCCCTGCTTCCATGGCTTTTCTGCTGGGTTTCCTCAGGCGTTTGCAATTTGTATCTGGCAGCAAATACAATGATTTCAAGCTCGTGTGGGCACTGGACTCCTCAACTCTCCCCACTTAGTGAGACCCACAGTGTCTCTTCGCTGCCATGACTAAGGCAAGACCCATGGCGTGGCTGAGCCATGCACACAAGTTCCCGCAGGCTCCAGTCTCTCCATCCGCCTTCCCAAGGCTTTGACCTTGGGTCCCAGGTAGGACAGAGCTGGGCAGCAGGCTTCCACTTGCAGCAAACCAGCATGGCAAAGCATGGGGTGTCTGAAGCCTGCCTTCTGATGTCTCATTTAAGACACTTGAATTACATTATTTCTCTAGATGTCAAAAATCATCACCAGAACGTATATGATCTCTCTGTACCTGAGACTACAAGGGTTTGGGCAGGTTTTCTTCTTTTCTTTCCTTCTTTAGAAAAATGTGTCAAAGACATAATTTATTACAAAGAAACCGTGAACATACAAAACAAAACTGACATCTCCTCACTTCAAATGCCTTTGCGCCTAGAAGACAGGAGATAAAAAGGCAATTGATATGGGCAAACAAACTCATATTTTATGTCTTTGTCCTGCCTTCCAGACTGTAATGGGCTGTGGTCTGCAGCTCGGAGGACTTCTGCCTGATTTATATGCATTTTTTAAGCAAGTCTCACTGTTTCAGCTTTGTAGCAGAACCAGCAGCAACGGGACCTGTGTTAGGGGGGTCAGGTCATTAAAGCACATGACTGCGTGCCATTCCTCCCTGGGAGGTGCCGGGTGAACAGCAGCTGGGGTAAGAGTTCTGGAGCATCTCGATACGGCACTGCACACTGGGAGTTTTTTGTGATTCATTGACAAGCTGGTCACCATGGAAAACAATGCTGCTCCGTGTCTCCTTTTCTTGTTTTTATTTATTTATTTATTTATTTTATTTTGTTTTAATGGCTGTAACTACATTTCTGCAGAGCCAGCAACGTGGGCCTCTGAAGCAACATATAATGGTGTGCATATAACATCAGCCTGCAGGCCCAGGCTCTGCTCCAGCTCGGCTGTGTCTCTCTAGGTTTCATGAACAGACAGATGCCAGACCAGAGCATCCAAGGGTCATTTCAGATTTACCAAGGGGTAATTTATTCCCATGTCTATGCAAGGTCCTGGGGTTTTTGGAGAATCACAGACCACAGGCTGGTAGAACAAGGAACCACATGATGATGTAATTATGCATAGCACCTTTTTTCCCACTGAATCCTGAATAACAAAGGCCAATGAAAAGGATGTCAATCGTCAGTTTTCAAGAGTCCAGGATAAAGGATTTTAGTCCAGAATACAGGCATTAAACTGACTGGAGTTTTAAAACCTGGTAGATTAAGCTGTCAGGACTCTTGGATTTCCATTCTGAAATGCAGAATGTGACTCCCCAGAGAGACAGCTTGTGCTCGGTTGCATAAATACACGTATATGTGACTGATTTGTCCTGCCAGGCTGGGGGACGATGGCAGTATAAGCCTCAGCATAGGCGTGCTGGCACTCTTCAGGAGTAGGAGTCTCTGTGAAGTGAGGCTATGGCATTATCCTTGACTTGAGCATTTTGATAAACCTGGCATTGAGTCTGAACCATGAATCATGGCACTGAGTAGGCTGCAGCTGTACTCTGAAAACTGGGTCTGGATGTCGGCAATGAGTAATAAATTAGTGTTACAGTGGCATCACAGCTTTAAAGGTACTTAATATCCAACGATGCCGAGGTGGTATCTGGGATATTAGTCTTGTACCTAGCTCTCAAAAGCCAAGGTCAGCCTTGCTGGGCTCTGAATCTGTTGCCCTCACTTTGAGTAGGCTTGATGGCAATAGGAGGTCAGAAGGTCTCACGTCCCCAGTCATGCGTGCTAGATGACTGCGCTGAACCTGTGCATCTTTTCTTAGATGTGAACAATAGCATCATAGTACTGAATACTTGGGGCAGGAAGGAAACATTCTCTGATATTTCTATGCTGACAAATAGAAGCAAAGCAAAGCAGGCAGCTTTTTTTCTCCTCCGCAATTGCAACAGGATTGTCCTTGTTGACAAGGTGAGTGACATTTTTGCCTGTGTAATTCTTGGCAAACTTAGCAGGAAGAAGAAAGGGTTGAGCCAGAACCCACATGCAACACTGTTTTACACTTTCTCAAGTTCAGCTGGCCAGCATCCTTCTCAGGAAATAAAAGCAATAGTTGAGGAAGCAGCAGACTGCACAGTAACAATAACATCATGCAGGCAAATTGAGACATCCAAAGCAGTATATATAAATATATTTATAAAGGGCAATTATTAAACTTTTTGTATGTTTAGCAATTGCTTTGCTGAATGCTGTTTAATGTGACAAGGAATATAAGTATTTGGGGATTCTTTCTTAAATTTCAAAATTCAGGCCAGATTCACTGAGAACTTCTGACTCTATATTCAGTTCTAAAAGGACATTTTTGAGTCTTAAATGGAAAACTATAAATCCTCCTGTCTGGACTGGATTCTGAGAACTGCAGAACTTCAGCCAAGATGGGGTTATGGTGACGATCAAGTTTCAATAGATGTTTTCCAGTTCATTGAAATGTGGACAAGTCAAAAATTAAAATAAAATGAACTATCCACATTGACCTTCACCTAAGAGTAAGCCTGAAGAGCATTTACCATTAAAGCTGCAGAACTGGTCTAGTAGTTCTAGCTTGACCCCATTTTCTTGAGCATTACCAAGTCTCAAACCAAAAGACCTTCCTACAGCCAGATCTGACAAAGGATAGAAGAAACCCCTAAATAATCCTGGAGTGGAGAGGGAAATGCAGGAGCCACCCTAAGCTGTTCTGCTTCCAGAGAAGCTTCTCTTGGGCCTCTACATAACTGTTGGGAGGTTTGAATCCCTCTGAATACAACTGGGTGAATAGAAAGTAAACTTTAAATTGCATTTGTGCCGCTGGGTTCACACTGACCCGAATCTGGGATTTTTGGATATAAACACTGCCTTACATTTGAGACACAGCACTTCCCAAACTCTCATGAACTGGAGCTGAGGAGGACAGCTGAAGCTGTAGTTGCATGCAGGTGCGTCAGCAGGTCCTTTGGTGTCTCACATGAATGGCAACGGGTATATTTTCACTAATTCTGCAGCTGGAACATAAACACATTCTGGACAGCAACACCATAATTCAGCTACATGCCTTCCTTCCTCAGAAGGAAAGTACTGCCCACCATGTCTCAGACTTTCCTAATCCAAGGGTTACTTAATCTTTCGATACAATCTCTAAACTATCTTGATTACTGTATCCACAATGGATTTCCTTTGTGACTAAACATAGATCAAGCCAAATTCTGGAGATAAGTGTACAAATTCTATTTTCCCTTCCACTTTTCTTGCTCACTGACAGGTGGAGCTTTTGCTTTTCAGCATCTGTTTTGCTGCTTTCTGATGTCTTGTAGTTTTCTAACTCAACAATTCTGTCCTGGTTTAGTCCGGGATAGAGTTGACTTTCTTACTGGTGGCTGGTGTGGTGCTGTGTTTTGGATTTAGGATGGGAATGGTGTAGATAGCACACTGGTGTTTTTGGTTGTTGCTAAGCAGTCAAGGTCTTTTCTGCTCCTCATATGGCCCCACCAGCGAGCAGACTGGGGGTGCACAAGAAGCTGGGAGGGGACACAGCTGGGACAGCTGACCCCAAATGACCAAAGGGATATTCCATACCACATGACGTCATGCTCAGCATATAAACCTGGGGGCAGAAGAAGGAAGTGGGGTGACATTCGGAGTGATGGTGTTTGTCTTCCCAAGTAACCGTTATGCGTGATGGAGCCGGGCTTTCCTGGAGATGGCTGAACACCTGCCTGCTGATGGGAAATAGTGAATGAATTTCTTGTTTTGCTTTGCTTGCATGTGCGGCTTTTGATTTACCTATTAAACCATCTTTATCTCAACCCACAAGTTTTCTCATTTTTACTTTTCTGATTCTCTTCCTCATCCTGCTGTTGGGGGAGTGAGTGAGTGGCTGCATGGTCCTAGTTGCTGGCTGGGGTTAAACCACGACAAGTTCTTATGCTAAGAAACAAGCAACGCACCAAGCTGCTGAAGTTCTCAGTGTCCTTATATTCTAACCGAGGGTGTCAGTGGATGCAGATAAGGATGAAGAGGAATAACCAGTTTTTCACACTGAGACCAGGACAGTGATGGGATCTGGCAGAACTGTCATCTGACTGGTTATATTTTTGTCAATGGTTGACACTCAGCAGTGGAAAGCTCATACATTCATTGCTATTCTTGGAGAAGTTGCTCCTGGCACAAAACTGGATATTGGGGGAGGAAAAAAATTCTGGTTTTGAATGAAATTTATAAACAAAATAACGGGCAAACAAAAAAGTTGTGTTGCGGTAGCCAGACCAATCATGCAACGATGTAAGGAAGGCAAAAAATGTGTAAAGAAGTGATATTCTTTTAGCCAATAATGAACAAATAGTCTCCATTTTGGGTTAAGAAAACCTTCTTTGGGTGAAAATTATAACAAAATTGGGAGAATTTCACTTGGGTTTTCCTCTGCTTCTCAGCTCAAATAAGGTTGTCTTTTAATACTTAATGCTTTTGAAAGATAGAATTGGTCAAAATGTCTTCCTCAGATTCACAGGTGAACCTATTGATTATTTGAGAGTTTCACAGCATTTTCGAGTGGTTCTATTTACAATATTTGTCAGCCATAGTTTAGAACAAAGCATAAAATAACACTGCTGTTAACTTCTCTATAAAATAACTTAAAGAGCAGTAGTTTCTTTAGTATTCCGGTTTTCCTCGGTCTTTACAGAATGACATGCTGAGGAGTAACTGGAAAGAAAATAAATGGACATTTCTCCCTAAAGTAAAGATAGGTGTAAAGAGTGCCTAGGTCTTACTGAGAAGATCAGTACTTCATTATAGTAAGTACTATAAATGCTTTTTCCTAAAAAACTTGTTTATTAAAATTGCAATAGACAAAACAGAAAAACATTGAAAGGGAAATGAGGCAAAACTCCCTCCTAACAGAGCAGATCGAGTGCAGAACCTGGAATACAACCCAAGCATCTGTATTTTCAGCACTTTACAGCCAGGCTGAGTTGCCTCATGCTTTTGAGATTCCTGGTCCATCTCTGTTCAGGAAGGCTGCAGTGAAGAGCTGGAGTGTAAAACCGACTTATGTGACTGTACACAACTGTGCCCATTGCTTAAGCTCATAATGGCTGTGCTAACTCTTGCTAGATACCTGGAGTTTGTTTACTCTCGGATCATTGTCAAAATGGGCTACAGAATCCAGCCATTTCCCTTATTTCATCGTTTGCGTAATTTTTTCCCAGTATTTACACAAGAGTCATCTTTCTTATTTCCATAGTTCAGAAGGGAAGACAAATCAGCTGTGAAATCTGTTTCTAAATGAGATCCTGGGGGGTTTTTTTCTATTTTTCACTAGAGAGACGTGAGGAAATCGGATGACTTATACAAGGTCACAAATTAAGTTCTTCAGGTAATACTAGAATGAAGAATACTCTCAACTTAAAACCAGTCAGTTTAACTACTCAGCTCCTGCTAATAGCTTTTTTCTGTCTCTTCAACCAAACAAAATAGTCTTAAGAATTTTCTTACAAAGCATTTTTTTTTCCTTTTAATAAAAAATAATTGCTTTTAAAAAGACATAAAAATGCAAATAGGAAAAATATCTCCATAAATCCCTGCATAGCTTTATTTGTCATTGTTATTTATTACAGTATTTGTGTTAGTTATTCATGGAAATTCTGGATAAGCCTGGAGCCCATTGCTGAATAACGCATTGAAATTCGCTCTTCTGCCCACCCCTGCCCCATCTGAAGCTCCTCTATTAACTCCCTTCATGACATGGGCAAATCACTTATTTTCTCTATTCCTCAGTGTTATCCCTGCTTTATTCTTGGGAGCCATTTTCTCCCCATTTTGTCCATCTAGCCTGATAGAGCTTATAACTGCAAGGCAACATGTTTCTTCCCTGTTTCTTTTACAGAACCTGGTATCTCAGCAGTCTTTATCTGCTGCCATAACACAGTCATAATGAGATTTAAAAAAATGAAAGCAAATCAAAGGGAAATCATACATCATACACTACACTAGAAAGAGGCCTAAAGGACTGGTCATTATCCCCTGCACTATTTGTAGTTAATGTTGGGAAAGAGGTGATTCCTCTCCATCATAAGATCGTCTATGACAGCATCAATTCAGTCTTCTGCTCTTACCATAAGTCCCATTCTTCCAAATAACTCTCAAGCAGAGGCTCTATCAGGAAATGCTGACAAAACCTTCCCCTACTCTCTCAGGAGAGCAAAATGCTCTTTCCTCTACCCCAGTGCCTCCACAGGCTTCTTAGGGTAAGTACTTTCAGACATGGAAGCCATGCAACTATCTAGCAATATGGTCAACTAAAGACAACTGTGATTCAGCCCACTTTTAGATTAAGGTGTTTCAAGAGTGGGAGGTTAAGCACAGCACAGAAACCATGGAGACCAACAGCAGTAAGAGGACACGGATTAGCTTTATTACTTCTGTAAGGACCATTTCTGAATTGGAGGCTGTACTCCGGGAACACCATCCTTCTGCCGTGACATTCATTCAGTGGCAGGCTGTCCTGGGACTAAGCTGAATGTGCAGGACAGGAAAACTTAAGCCATTCCTTGGTTCGATCCCTCTTCACTGTGACCCCAGCTACTACATTTTCCTTTTTCTTTTGACAGCCATTCCTAGGTCTTTTCATTACAGACCCAAGACCACCAGATGTTTTACTGCCTTCATCCCTGAACAGCATTTCCTACATCTTCTGCTCAAGCCAAACACAGACCTGGCTTGTCTCTTTCTCTCTCCCAGTTAATTCTTAATTAGTATTGTTGCATTAACCCTTCCTTCTCCCTTTTGCTGTTCTTCCTACCCTCTGCTCTTGTCTGTGGTGACCTATCAAAATTCCGCAGCAAAAGATTTTTGTTATTTCCATTGCCACTTCTTGTTGAATTCTGAATTATGAGATATAATTCATAAGGACCTGCTGGCTGTCAACTTTTAATTCTTCTAATGGCCTATCTGCTCTGGTATAATCAGAAAGCCTTTTAACGTTCCACTTTCCCCCCAGGAACATGTATTCTAGTCACAGAAATGTGACCTTCAGCTCCTTTTGTGAATGCTGAAGGAAAGAAATCATTCAGACTGTCAGCAACATTATCAACCCAACTGTCACTAACTTCCCAGTCATGCTCTTTAATAGCTAGATAGCCTCATTACCTTGCTGTTTACTTCAGCTTTCTTGGGACAGAGAAATAAGTGTGTTTATCTTTAATTCCCTGGGCACTTGTGTTTCATGTGTTCATGTTAGCAGTCCTGGTAAACCTTCTTCAAGGTCTCCATCTTTCGAGCAGACCTTGGGCCTCAGGGCTGGACTTTTTATGCTTCCCTCAGCTTCTCCCTCTTCTCAGAGCCAAACCCTGATTAGAGACAAAATTCAGTTTGTAGCTGAGCATCACAAACAGCTTGCCTTATCCACAGGTAAAAAAAGAAAATAAAAACAATCCCTGCAGCACGGGTTTCAACCACTGTAATAATCCAGAGGTCCATGGATCTCCATGCTTCAGCTCTGCTCCAAACCCGATCTCAAAATTCAGGTACCCCTTGGAGGTTGATCAAGAGCTTTTGACAAATGCTGACAAAACCTTCCCCTACTCTCTCAGGAGAGGTTTTGAAGAAACAAGTGTGGAACTGAAGACCCCTCTTGACCTCCCCATCAAGCAAAAAGAGGGGAAATCAATTTTTTTCCATTCCATTAATGGCACAAATGTTCACCATGCAGAACATCATATTGTTACATATTATGGCTGCATGCAGGTAACACTCACCATCAAGACAAGGTTTTGCCCAAAGGTGGTCAAGGAGGAGGCAAGGGGAGGGAGGTTACTTAGTGTGGGAATGGCTCCCCAAGCATGTGATGGGGAAGGGCCATGCAGCAGAGAGCTGGGCTGCACTATTGCCGGTGCCTGGCCAGCATTGTTTGTGTAGGCGGTGGTGTCACTCAGGGTATAAATGTGTGGTCATATCAGGAAGCTGCTGGTGAGCAGCAGGCTACAGTAATCCCCTTGATTTAAGGTTTACTCTTCCAGCTAACCTTCCACTTATGAATCCCCTCCATGCTTCTTCAACTGGTAGTGAGATTATTCACAGCTAAGCCTACATGTGACTTTGGAACAGCTGACAACATTGGTAGAAATAGCAAGCAAATCACAGCTTCAGTGTTATATCACATCAAACAGGCACATGAAATAGCTTGAATATCAAGGAAATTTGAAATTGGAGGTGGTGATCTTTACAGAACTACATTCATAAGAAACATGGCATGAGAACCAGGTCCTTCTCACGAGGCTCATTTTCAGAGAAGGGGGCTTCCTGGGGTCATCTGGGAATATTACCACCTACTCAGTAACATTCACAAGCTCTGGGATCTCTCCCTCCCTATTTCTATGGCGCACTACAGTTTCTGTGGCTTTCAGGCTTTTTCCATGTATTTTTCACTTGTCATAGGGTGTTGGAGAGATTGGTGGCTTAGCGAATAGGACAGTGTAAGTTACAGATATTCTGTAAACCTTTCCAGTGTATAAGCGTCTATTACACACTTGCATCTGACTACAGAAGCTTGGACTTGGCATCCTACATGTTCCCTTCCAGGTCTGGATCCTATATCCACAAATAGTTCATGAATTTTATATTGTTACTGCTCTGTAGTACCTGCACTGTTGAAATCGGCAGAAAACAAAAACAAGGAAAAAGAGTCAGGCACAGGAAAATAAATTTGAAACAAGACCTGAGCACTGAGAGGGAACCATAGAATCATAGGATGCTTTGGATTGGAAGGGACCTTAAAGATCATCTAGTTCCAATCCCCCTGCCATGGGCAGGGACACCTTCCACTAGACCAGATTACTCAAAGCCCCATCCAACCTGGCCTTGAACACTTCCAGAGTTGGGACATCCACAACTTCTCTGGGCAACCTGTTCCAGTGTCTCACCACCCTCACAGCAAGAATTTCTTCCTAATATCTAATCTAAATCTACCCTCTTTCAGTTTAGAACTGTTACCCCTCATCCTATCATTACACTCCCCGATAAAGGGTCCTTCCCCATCTGTAGGCTCCCTTTACTGGAAGGCTGCTATAAGGTCTCCCTGGAGTCTTCTCTTCTCCAGGCTGAACAATCCCAACTATCTCAATCTGTCTTCATAGGAGAGGTGCTCCAGCCCTCTGATCATCTTTGTGGCCCTCCTCTGGACTCGTTCCAGGAGGTCTATGTTCTTTTTATGTTGGGGGCCTCAGAGCTGGCCGCAGTACTCCAGGTGGGTTCTCACCAGAGTGGAGTAGAGGGGCAGAATCACCTCCCTCGACCTGCTGGGCACTTTTCTTTTGATGAAGCCCAGGATGTGGTTTGATTTCTGGGCTGTGAGCACACATTGCTTGCTCATGTTGAGCTTCTCATCAACCAACACCCCAAGTCCTTCTCCTCAGGGCTGCTCTCAATCCATTCTCCACCCAGCCTATATTTGTGTTTGGGATTACCCCAACCCATGTGCAGGACCTTGCACTTGTTGAAGTTCATGAGGTTTGCATGGACTCATCTCTCAAGCCTGTAAAAGTCCGTGGATGGCATCCCTACCCTCCAGCATGTCAACTGCACCACACAGCTTGGTATCTTTGGCAAACTTGCTGAGGGTGCACTCAGTCCCACTGTCCATATTGCCAACAAATATGTTAAACAGCACTGGTCCCAATACCAACCCCTGAGGAATGCCACTCATCACTGGTCTTCACTTGGACATTGAGATGTTGACTGCAAATCTTTGAGTGTAACCATCCAGCCAATTCCTTATCCACTGAGTGGTCCATCCATCAAATCCACGTCTCTCTAATTTAGAGACAAGGATGTCGTGCAGGACAATGTCCAATGCTTTGCACAAGTCCAGGTAGGTGATGTCAGTTGCTCTTCCATTATCGACCAAAGCTGTAACCCCATCGTAGGAGGCCACCGAATTTATCAGGCATGATTTGTGTTTAGTGAATCCTTGTTGGCTGTCACTGATCACGTCCTTATTTTCCACGTGCCTTAGCATAGTTTCCAGGTGGATCTGCTCTACGATCTTGCTGGGCATAGAGGTGAGACTGGCTGGTCTGTATTTCCCTGGGTCTTCCTTTTTTTTTCCTTTTTAAAAATGGGCGTTACATTTCCCCTTTTCCAGTCAGCAGGAACTTCACCAAACTGCCACGGCTTCTCAAATATGATCAATAGTGGCTTAGCAACTTCATCTGCCAGTTCCCTCAGGACTCGTGGATGCATTTCATCAGGTCCCATGGATTTGTGCACCTTCAGGTTCCTCAGATGGGCTCGAACCTGACCTTCTCCTACTGTGGGCAATTCATTCTCCCAGTCCTTGCCTTTGCTTTCTGCGACTTGGGCAGTGTGGCTACAGCACTTGCTGGTGAAGACTGAGGCAAAAATGTCAGTGAGTACCTCAGCCTTCTCCATATCCCAGGTAACCACGTCTCCCGTTTCCTTTCTGAGTGTACCTACATTTTCCTTAGTCTTCCTTTTATCACTGATGTACCTATAGAAGCTTTTCTTGTTGCCCTTGATGTCCCTGGCCAGATTTAACTCTATCTGGATTTTAGCTTTCCTAACCTGATCTCTGGCTGCCAGGACAATTTATCTGTATTCCTCCCAGGCTACTTGTCCTTGCTTCCACCCTCTGTAGGCTTCCTCTTTGAGTTTGAGTTTGTCCAGGAGCTCCTTGTTCATCCATGCAGGCCTCCTGGTGTTTTTGTCTAACTTACTCTTTATTGGGATGCATCGCTCCCGAGCTTGGAGGAGGTGATCCTTGAATATTAACCAACTTTCTTGGGCCCTTCTTCCCTCCAGGCCTTTATCCCATGGTACTCTGCCAAGCAGATCACTGAAGAGGTAAGTCTGCTCTCCTGAAGTCCAGGGTAGTGAGCTTGCTGTGGGCCCTCCTCGCTGCCCTAAGGATCTTGAACTCCGCCATCTCATGGTCATTGCAGCCAAGGCTGCCCTTGACCTTGACATTCCCCACCAGCCCCTCCTTGTTGGCGAGAACAAGGTCCAGCATGGCACCTCTCCTCGTTAGCTCCTCTGTCACTTCGAGAAGGAAGTTATCATCAGTGCATTCCAGGAACCTCCTGGATCGCTTACGCCCTGCTGTGTTGTCCCTCCAACAGATATCGGTGTGGTTGAATTCCCCCATAAGGACTAGGGCTTGCAAATGTGAGGCTGCTCCTATCTGTCTATAGAGGGCCTCATCTGCTCAGTCTTCCTGGTCAGGTGGCCTGTAGCAGACCCCCACTGTTACCTGTCCCTGCCCTCCCTTTAATCCTGATCCGTAAGCTCTCGGTCAGCTCTTCATCCATCCCCAGGTGCGGCTCAATGCACTCCAGCTGGTCTTTGACATAGAGGGCAACACCCCCTCCTCATCTCCCCTGCCTGTCCTTCCTAAAGAGCCTGTATCCTTCTGTTCCAACACTCCAGTCATAGAAGCCATCCCACCACGTCTCCGTGATGCCAATAAGATCATAGCCCTGCAGGTGTGCACACTTCTCTAACTCCTCTTGTTTATTCCCCATGCTACATGCGTTTGCATAGAGACATTCAAGCTGGGTCCCTGATGAATCACAAAATCACAGGGGATGGAAGGGACCTCTGGAGATCATCTAGTCCAACCCCCCCTGCCAGAGCAGGGACACCTACAGCAGGTTGCACAGGATGCCGTCCAGGCAGGTATTGAATGCAGCTGACTTACTGGCTGGAGCAGCTGGAATTCCTTTGTGCTGCACTCCAGGTGCTTTTCTGCTGACCTGTGATCCTTCTCTAGGCTCTGGGCACCTATTGATGGCACTGGTATCAAACTGGTAGGAGAGGGATAGATTGAGCTTCCCTTCCCCTGGCAACTTTAGTTTAAAGCCCTCTTCATGAGCTTGGCAAGCCTATGACTGAAGATGCTCTTCTCTTTCTCTGACAGATGGACCCCATCAGCCTCCAGTAGATCTGGTTTCTCAAAGCGAGTCCCATGATCTAAGTAGCTGAACTACTGGCTGTGGCACCAGTCCTGTAACCATTTGTTGACTCACCAGATTCAACTGGCCCTTTCAAACTCCTTACCTTTGACTGGGAGGACTGATGAAAAAATTACCTGTGCTCCAGAGTGCTCTACTGCTGCTCCCAGGGCTCTGTAATCCTTCTTGATACTCCTCAGGCTGCTCCTGGCGGTATCACTGGTGTCCACATGAAACAACAGCAGTGAATAACAGCCAGTGGACTGTATGAGGCTTGGTAGTCTCTTGGTGACATCCCTGATACGAGTGCCCGGTAAGCAGCACACCTTTCTAGAGAGTGTGTCAGGTTGGCAAATGGGTGCCTCCATACCCGTCAGAAGAGAGTTGCCTACTGAAGAGCTCCTCCAAGTGGGAGTCTAACTGCAAACACAAAAGGGGTGGAGGGATATCTGTCTCTATGGACTGTCACAAAAATTTGTGCAATTCTTTTCTGCCTTCAGTGGTCAGTAGATCTATAAGTTCCAGGCAGCACACAAGAGTTTCATTTTACATTTGAAAAAGGGGCTATTTGCTCAGTCTCTGACAAATGAGAATACAACTAGGTGTAAGGCAAGCCATTTATCAAGTCACGATATCACTGAGTATTCGATGTTCATTTTATCCCTCTTTGTTTCTATCGTCTTTCTCTTTAATGCTTTATTTAACTTGCCTTACACGGTCTCCCCGTTTGCTATTTTGAAACTGATTGTTGAGGTCCTCCCTTTTGCTCCTCTCTGTAGTTTTGATTGTCATTTTAATTCCCTCTGTAGTGTATTTGTGACCCCAGCTAATATACTGAACCTAAATTGTCCTCTAACATTATTTCATCAACCTCCTCTCCAAGTTACACTCAAACCCAGTCTTGTTTCTTTGTCTGTCAGCTGATGTCCAGGATTGAATTAGAAAGCACTCTCATTCCAGATTTAGAAATGTATTTCCTCTACTTAATGAAATCTTGTCTGTATCTGGGTAATTAAAATCATCTATTACTACCACTCAGGTTCATTTACATGTTTAATCTTTTAAAATTTATTCAATAATTACATAAAATACTGTCTTCCAATGGGCCAGCTGGATGGAGTACAAATAGTATGGCATGTCTTATTATGGAAACATACCTCCAGCTATGAGCACCGACTCTACCATTTCCAGGCTTTGCTGTGATCAAGACTGAATCATCCTTCACAAATAAATCAACATAAGTTTGTTTGTATAGCTGCTTCTTTCCTCAAGAACTGAAAAGAAACTCTGATGGAGCGTTCCTGAAGGTAAGGATCTGAGAAAGTTCAGAAGTTCTGATGTTTTATCTACTGAGCTGTTCGAATGCACAGTTAAATCAATAACTACACCTACTTCACAATGTAGGAGGGCATTGTAGAGAACACAGAAACAAGATAGCTAGAGCTGAAAATATTACATAGGCTTGTGCAGTGTGAAGGGAAAACCAGCTACTTCTCCTTCTTACTATACGTCTTTTTCAATTCATAAGACAGCAAAGTAATTCTGATATCATGTTTTTCACTATTTAAATCTCATTTCACTATTCAGCAACTACCTTCCTTGCCTGTTTGCCCTTCTTTTTCCCCTTCTTCTCATTTTTCATCCTCTTTTACAAAAGCTCACCTCACCTCTCTTTTCTCTGTGCTCTGGAGCTGTTTTCAGAGCCAGCAGAGAGAAGGCAATGCACCCTCTCCCTGCCCTCTGATCCCAAGTGAGATGAAAACAGAAGCATTGAAAAAAAGCCCCCTAAAATGCCTACATCTGGAAGATATACAAATCTGGTAGCAAAAGCACCCAAAGATGGCAAAGGCAACCTCTAGAAAAAACATCATTTCCCTACAAGTGTTGCTTGCCCGTCTTCCAGATGTGATCCTCTTCACAATAGGAATGTATTTTATCCAATTTGAAGTAATTAACTGCTATTATCAGCTTCAGTGACTGCTTGCTTTTGAGACCTTCCTATTAAAACAGGTTGGGATGAAATTCTTTGTACACTGCTAACAGTAATTTAAGGGCTGGCTTTCTTCTGTGGGGAGATTTTTGTGAAGCTAGACTATTTCAGCTATCAGCAAGACAATAGAATAATAATTTTCCTAAAGCTTCAATTTCTTGGGCATTACAGTTTTATTGTGAAATATAATAAATTATTTTAATTTTTAATGAGAGCTCCTTACTTTCCAGCTCTAAAGTTTAAAAAATATTTTTCCATACATGTAGAACAATTGTAAGTAATTTGATTTGACAAGGCAAAAAAGGTAGTAAAACCAGCTAAGCAACCTTAATTATGGAGTTACTCATGAGACAATGCACCACATCTGAAGTGACTTGAAATTTTAGCCTTTCCTTGAAAATAAATCAGCTTAGAAGCTCATGACAGGTACACTCAGCCTCCTTTTATAGTCCACCCCACTCCATTCAGCTTCATACACTAATGAAAGAACGGGAAAAAATCTCTTGTGTTGAACCATTCAGCTTCTTTGTCAAAATATTAAAAGATCCCAGTGCACCGCAGCTGTATGAATGACTTTCCAAAGCAGAAGAAATATCTGGCCCGTGTACTTAAACCTCTTCAAGCAGCAAAAGAGACTGCATGGGAAGGGGAGCCTGTGAGATGCAGAAAGTTTGTACACTGGAGCTGAGGTAAATTTTTTTTCCAAAGCCTGATCTGAGTCAATGCAGACCCATCTGCTGGGCCTGGCAGAGGTGGAACATGGCAGCTGGAATGGTCATATCTGTTCCATTAACGTGTGCTCGTGTTTTACCAAAGACCTGCTAGTTAAAATATGCATCTTTTTCTTCTTCAGCTCCCCTCCTTCAAAGGCACATCTATTCATCCTCCATTCCTTTTACAAACATGTGATGAATACAGATCCGAATCTGGCTGCTTTTCTTGAGATCTGATATTCCTGACATCAAATCTCAAGGATCAAAGTAAAACATTCATTAAATCTGTCCAGCATTGCCATAATGATCTCCTTAAAATGGAATATAGTACTTTAAACATCAAAAAACACCTTTCTCATAAAGTAAGGGAACACTCACTTGTCTTATTTAGCTGATGGCTTGAGATGTTTTTCAGAAGTTTTACCAGACTGGGGAAATGCAAATACTGTTTAGATATCTTAAAATATGAAAGGGCAGCATGCTTATTAAGTAGACAGCCTTTTATTTCCTACCAAAGTACACCATCATGTTCTGGGTCCTCAGGGAGACATCTCCAGGAACCATAAAAAATGCAATTCCTAGAACTAAGGATTTCAATCTTTTATCTCTTTAGCATTCAAGAAAACAACCTTTACAAGAAATGTAAGCCTGGGTGTTAAGTAGCAATTGACACTGGAATACAGCTGATTTTTTTTATCATTTTGATTAAATTTATCCAGGTCATAAATATATATACCTGTATAACATTGTAGTGTGGACCTAAGGTAAAGTTCAGAATCTTAAAATTAATTTTCAGATATACAAATTATTTTATGATACTAGTAAATTTTTTGCATGGCAGAAATTATGGAGAGAAGAAATGGTGAATACCGTATTTTTCTTTTTCTTCAATAAACATTTATGAAATGAGTGAGGCCAAGGCTTTGCATATGCAGTCTGCTAGGTATGTAGATAGGGGCCAGTTGTAAATATGAGCAGTGACATCTTACAGCAGGGTGTGGGGGGAACATCCTGGGTAATCAATTTAGGCTGACAGTCAGTATCATGAGTCACACGGTATTAGCTCCAGTGACAGCATTATCTGGGTGAGAGGAGGGTTAGTTTCCATTAGGAAACCCTATTTTCCAGAGATTTGGAACCTGACACAATGATTGTTAAAACTTGGCATTAAAAAAAGTTTTCCATTCACTAGCATAATTTCCCCTGGAAGAACTTATGACCAAAACTGAGATGGCTATTTTAGGACAGTTGAAGACGGAAAGGAGAGGGGAAAACCCCACCCATTGT
This sequence comes from Burhinus oedicnemus, assembly GCA_008921705.1. Lineage (NCBI taxonomy): Eukaryota > Metazoa > Chordata > Aves > Charadriiformes > Burhinidae > Burhinus > Burhinus oedicnemus. The sequence goes on from VFFE01006710.1 coordinate 1,246,425, forward strand.
AGTAATATCAGGAGTTGGTTTACTTTCCATTAGCAAAGGGAACTGCAGACTTCTGGAAAAAAACCAAATGCTTAGGAGCTGTATCAGCCAGAGCCAGCTCATGGTATAAGCAATGGTAACTGCTCAGCGTAAGGGTACTGTGTACTTTATATCTCAAGAGGTAAAAACTAGAGCCAAGGAGAAGAGTGGGAAGCAGGGCTGTTTCCCCCACATTTACCCACAGTCTCACTTTGCTCCCCAGATTTTTCCTCCTTCCCAGGACCTATTCTGCTGTGGCCACAAAATCACAGCATTGCCAGCACGTCGCTGCACACGTTGTCCAGATGCACAACTTTCTGAAGCAGAATTTCATCTTCAGTGCTCAGACCCAACAGTCTTACCTATTTTTAAAAGCATCCTAGATCAGGGATTGAAGGGTTATAAAAGGAGATTATAAAAGGGCACTACCAGGGAGAAAGTTTATCACCCAAAGAGTAAAACAAACGTGACAGATGTGATGAGAGAGCAAGAGATAGGTCTGCTGTCCTCAGTGACGGACCTATTAATTGCCTATAGGGAGATTAAGTGAGCAGCCAAAAGGTCACGCAGGAAGAGCCTGATCTCCTGACACCTCATCCACTGCAGTATCCACCAGAGCTTCCTTCCTCCTGAGACACAGCAGAAGATTTTTTTCTGGGAAAGGACTGCAGAAATCATCCTGGCTTTGCCATGCAGCCCTGCTGCTCATAAAGCCTTCCAAGCTGACACCAAATCAAATGTACATAATGCTATTAGTTTAGTTCCAAGATGTATCTTTTTTCATTCCTTATGCTTATAAGGATTTTTGACACAGAAATGCTCACTTTAAGAAGTAAATAAATTATTTTCTACCACTGAAACCATTAAGCAGTTAAATTTTATTCAGACTGCTATTGAATATTATCAGTTGAAGGATTTAAGGTGGCCTTGATTAATGGGCAAATCTTAAAAGATAGGGAGTTGGTTGGGAAAAGCATCTCCAAGTTCAGACAGTGATGTGTATCCAAGGCTATGAAGTCAATGCAATTGGGCTGTAAAACTGACAAAACCAGGTTCTGTTCATGAGATTTCTGGCAAATCTTCTGCAAATCCCAACCAAAATTTAGAGCAGCTTCTCATCAACACATCAGCATTTCTGGTCCTAGTCCTAAGCAGATCTTGTAAATGAAAAAGGCAGTAAATACTGAAGTAGGTTTTTCCAGACTTTCTAACAGTTCCTTAAAGTGCTGAAGTTGCTTTGGCTTCTAAAAATGAACAGAAAGATCCAGGACATCTTGTTCCAAGTGGTTTGTTCAGCCCTGTCCTTACATTACTGGGCTGCTATCCTCGTCTGCTGAGCTGAATCCTGCTCCAGGCTGGGGCGACTACGCTCACATTGGATACTTCAGGTGAAATGCATCCAGCTAGAGTTTGGAGATATAATACGGAAAATGTGGGTTTTTTTCTTTCTCTCAAACTTCTGCACAAACTAGAGTTATTTTCCTTTGAAGAGATAAAATGAAGGTATATTCTGACCTTGGAGGGAGTGTGAAAAAAAAGCCCCAAATACGTTCACATCCTCTGTAACATATAAACAGGGCTGAGTGTGATTAGCTAGCTGTTAAAAAAAAAGCAAGAAATCATAAAGACACTGACAGATGTTGAAAGGTCAATGCCTAGCTTGCCACTTGCCCCTGAAATTCTGGCCAAAGTATCAAAATTCGTCACCACCTTGGCAATTAGAGACTTGTTCCGCCTCTTAAGTAGACAGGGAAAGAAGCAGGAAAAAACTGCAGCAAGACCTTAGATTTTTGAGATGCCACTGAATTGTTGAGCTGCCTCACCCAAGTTTCCTTAGAATTTGCAAAGAGCAGGAAATTTCAGCTGACAGACTTTTTCTTTTCCCTGCATTCAGGCTCCAACATGCTCTACTCTGTCCTGACTCGGGGAAGAGCTGTGCAAGAGCGCTACCATGGTCTATAATATTCTTTTAAAGTCCGAATTTTAAACAGGCAGTAACGAGCAAGATTGCCAGGTAATGTGATGATCTGAAACCAAGCAAACGTGTCAACAGGAGCGGGAGAAACGGTTGGAGACAAGAAAGTTGATGAATATGTTCAGTCATTTTTCACAATGCATATTCAGTATGGAGCTAGGCTTCAGCTAAGAGATGCGTATACTGTGGATAACACTGTTTGGGATTGGTTAGAGGAATTCTATGAAAGGGGAAAAAAAACCCAAAATAAGCCCACAGAAATTAATTATGCAGTTCAATTAATGATTCTGGACCAGTTCTCATTCAGTTTAAAAATCAGCATCACCCCCTAGAATTACATCAGCTGCAGACCCCACCCTAAATGCCTTTTCCTTCTCTTTGATACATCAGTTCTGTCTTCACAATTACAGCAGTTATTTATTTTGCTAAATCTATTTTAATTTATCCCTGAAACTAAGGGTCTCTCAATCTCCGTTACCATAACGATGTCACATTAACACAGTTTTTAAAATGTAAATTGATTTGTTTTGATTGATTTTGTCTGACCTTTAAAAATGAGTAAAAGTATTTAAATGGCATAATAAACCACTTTCAGGAAGTCTAAACACTCTAAAATACAACATATATGTATGGATTAGCTTAATAATAGAGTGGAGAGCTCAGAAAGCGGTCCTGCTAGCAGGCCCTCTGTGCTGACAAACGGAAGATTTGCAAGCTCTTAGAGTTCAGAAAGCTGCGATAACTTCAATGGGAAAAAAGCCCTACAAGAACAGCTAAAAGCAGGAAAACAGCAAAAGAAAGGAAAATTGATTCTTCCCTTCTAGGGTATGTTAGAAAAATTACTGAAGGGTTTTAACCCCAGCCGGCAAATAAGCCCCAGGCAGCTGCTCGCTCACTCCCCCCCGATTGGATGGGAGAGAGAATCGGAAGAGTAAAAGTGAGAAAAAACTCGTGGGTTGAGATAAAGACAGTTTAATAGGTAAATCAAAAGCTGCATACGCAAGTAAAGCAAAACAAGAAATTCATTCACTATTTCCCATTGGCAGACAGGTTTCAGCCATCTCCAGGAAAGCCCGGCTCCATCACGCATAGCGGTTGCTTGGGAAGACAAACACCATCACTCCGAATGTCCCCTCGTTCCTCCTTCTTCCCCCAGCTTTATATGCTGAGCATGATGTCATGTGGTATGGAATATCCCTTTGGTCATTTGGGGTCAGCTTTCCTGGCTGTGTCCCCTCCCAACTTCTTGTGCATCCCCAGTCTGCTCGCTGGTGGGGCCATATGAGGAGCAGAAAAGACCTTGACTGCTTAGCAGCAACTGAAAACACCAGTGCACAATCAAAAGTATTCGTCATCTCAAATCCAAAACATAGCAGTATTCCAGCTGCTAGTAAAAAAGTTACCTCTATACCAACTGAAATCATGACAAGAGGCAAACCATTCCTGAAGCTAAAATTCTTGTTTTAAGGCCAAAACTGGGTATTTTTCCATGGGTTTCAGTGTTGCCAGAATTCTATTAGAAGGGCTAACACCCAGCAAATGTTGCACCAACCCACAGAGCAGCAGACGCAGCTTGAGGACCAGCAGGTGCGTTTCTGACCCCCTGTCCCACTAAGAGCCGGGCAGAGCTCATTGCTGTACCCGCACCTGCAGCCTACCCTTAGTTTGGCCTTGCAAAGTTAAGTGCAGTTGTTTTGCAGTGTCTTTTAGGGACGAGGACGCAGTACCAGCACATACACAGAGTGCACAGTGCGTGCCCTGCTCCATAGATAAGCAGGCCATTCCCGTGCACAGTGGATGCCTGCACAAGCAGAGGAAAACCACTATGTTGGAGAACCTGGTCCCTGTGGTACAATTCCTGTCACCCTTTGTTTCCTCTATAAAACCAGGGATAGTAAAACCGCACAGAACAGAAGGGAAATACAGAAGTCATTAAAAATATCAAAATATTTTCCATGGCAGAGAGGAAATACAATAAAGAGCTTTGAACCAAATAAATACTCTGCCTTATCTTTTCAATCAGGTGATAAAATAAGAGAAAGTAGGCAATAAAAAGTGAACTGAATGCACAAAACAGTAGCAGCCAGAGACGAGTGTGTAAAAAGAAGCAGCGCCAGAGGATTTCAGGTTATTAAGGAAGAAAAAACCGGAAATCCTGTAAAGGGCCTAGGCCACCCATCTTCATTTTGATTTCCAAAAAAAACGTGGAACAAACTGTCCCCTGGAAGATAAAGGTGGATAAGCAATAGACGCTATAGATTTGTCATGAGCAAGCTGTGTCAAATCCATCTAACTTTCTTCTTTGACCAGATTAAGGGGTGTGTGAATGAGGGAGAAGCAATAGGCGTATTTGACCTTAATAAGGCTTTTGACACTATCTCACAGGACATTCTCATTAGCAAGCTAGGCAAATAGTGTCTTGATGAAACTGGTATGAGAGGGGTGAAAAACTGATTGGAAATCTATACTTACCAAGTACCTATCAATGGTTCATTATCCAAATGGAAGGGTGTATTGAGTGACATTCTGCAGGAGTCTGTCTTAAGTCTGCATTTATTCAATATTTTCATTAACGGGGATGATAGAATAGGAAGTATGTTTATTAAATTTGCAGAGGATATGGAGCAAGGATGGACTACAAGCTCATTGAAAATTCAAAATGAGCTTGTCTATTGAAGTAACATTCTGAAAATTAGCAGGAAGCTGAATGGAAGGAAGTTTGTTAGGGAGAAAAAGCAAAGCAAATAATATTTCGGCAGGAATAATCAACTGCACTTATCTAAGCTGGGTGGCAATAGTCTAGGCAGCAATTTTATGGACAACGACCATGGGGTTGTAGCAGATCAAATGATGTGAATCAGCGATGTCATTTCTCGTTCAGGCAGGAGTGCTATGAGAAAGAACACCAAGTAATTCATATATTTGACTCAGCACTAAGAAAGATTCTGTGGAAGTTTTGCTCTATTGGAGCACAGTGCTCTGAAAAAGATGCTGTCCAAAAGGCAACAGTAAGAGGGGTCAGGATCTAAACCAATACAACCAGTTGTGTGTGAGCCAGAGAACTGGGACTATTTATGTTACTGAAAAGGTCCCAGAGGGGTGTGTAATAGCCCTTAAGCAGACAAAAGGCTGTTACAAATAAGACATGGTCTGCTTTCCATGTCCATGAAGGCTGGAACAGGAACTAATGAGTTTAAATTATAGACAAGGACAATTTGTGTTAGACACAAGGGAAACTTCAATGATAAGGATAGAAAAACTCTGGAATAAATTTCCTGACAATGTTATTGAATCTTCAAAACAATGTTTATAGGAAAGGTTAGAGAAATAAGAGTCAAGAATTATGTAGATATAGATGATTATGTTAGGGACATGAGGTGATGAACCTTCCTTTCCAGCTCTATCATTTTATTAAGTGAGGTTATAGACTTTCCAAAGAGTCATGGCTGAGCTAATGGAAATGACGATGTCTGGAGACGGAATTTGGGTGAAGTGAGTGCTCTCCCATGCTGGAACTTGGAGAACCAGAACATGAAATGTCAAGAACAAAGGCCAAAACTTATAATTAACATGTCTTTATGATTGTAGGTATAAGTAAAGAGAGAGAGAGAGAGAGAGAAAGGGGTAAACTAGCAACTAGGATTGAGATATTCAGATCAAGTATGTCTGATGCTTTAGAACAAATGCTGAAGGAAAGAAAAATGAAACACAAAAAAAATCTTGTTGAAAGTAGGTTGTATCAAACTCGGACTTCTCTCTCAGTAAGACAGTTGTTTTTTCTTTAGGAAGAAATGTCCCCTCAACTTAGTGCCTGGGAAATTACTAGTTAAACTGAGCATGCTGGAGATGAAAGCAAAACATTTAATTACTGAGGAACTGACTGAAGGGGATATGGCAATGGATTAGAGGAAGTTATTAGTCAAGTTCCAGAAGGACAGGTCTTGGGACCACTTTTCACTAGGTGGTCTGGCTCTAAAAGTGGGAGTCTTTTCTGATGACACAGGGTTGAGCGTCATCACTAAAACATAGGAAAACAAAGGAAGAATTGTAGTAGTATGAAAAATGCTAGCAATGGAATGTGGTTTCATAGCCAAAGTGCATGTCACGCATATGGACACCGATGAGAGAGCTGATTAGAGAGCTCATGAGCTAGACACAACAAAAAGGAAAACATTTGTGGGTTTCAGAAGAAAAAAATCATTCTTTAATAAGTCATTAATGTGTTCTGAACAGAGGAAGAAGAGCAGCTGAAATAATAGACAGTATCCATTAGGATATTCCCAACGTTAAGGAGGAAGCATATGCACCATTGTGCAAGGCACCAACGAGTGCTCAGTCTGAAGACTGGATTTAAGGAGTGGATGCACTGAATGGATTGGGTAAAGGGGAACGTATTTTATGAGAGGAGATTGAAAGAGGTAGACTTTATTTTGCAAAGCTATATAATCCAGAACAGAATAGAGAAGGGGGTAAATTCACTCTCCCCAAAGATACTCGGGGCAGTAGGACAATGAGGCAAATTCTAGGAAAAATATTTTAGCTAAAGGACAATGCTTGTCCTAACAATGAACTGTTAACAGTTTTAGTCTAGTTACTATAAAGAAGCTTTCAACCTCTGGAACAATATGCTGTTATTAACAGTTGTGTGGACCTACCGTTGAATTTATTTGGAGTTTGATCTGTTTCTGAACAAGGTTTCTCAATGGTATTATATGAGGAGATGGCAAACTGAACTCTCCTCTTGCCCTTCCTAGCTGTGTGCTCCCACAAACCTTTCCTCACCTCGCTAGAGTAAGCAAGTAGGATAAACTTTTGGGATCTGCAGCTTTGAAAGAATGGTACAGTGATATTGTGGTTGAGGGCAATACAATTTCTTTCATTGCTATTTCAATCAGTACACTGCTCTGACAGTCTCTCAAATCTGAATTCCCCAAGGAACTCCCCCCCTATTCCATGTAACAGTGTGCTTTGGACCTGAGAGTCTCAAGGCAGTGATACTTACCAAGAAAGGAAACATCAAATATGTACCCTCGCCTCCTTTCCTATTCCAGTGTAAGAGATTTGTCGTGTGCAAAAGTAGCTGTTCTCAAATTAGGGAGAATGGGATAATGTGTTACTTAAAAGCCAGATAACAGCCAAAATGCCAATCACAGCAAGTCCTGATTTCTGTTAATGTACTGTTATACATTGCCATATGCACACATACCAGTTTATGTTTCCTCTACAAACCTATCATGAGCTCTTTCCTGTTAATTATTTGGAGTATGTAGCTGATTACCTAAGAACAGCTCTCACTGCTGTGCAATTAGATAACTCAGACTTTTAGATACAAGAAGAGTAAACAACACAAGGTAAGGACCTAGCATAACAACCAGCTTATGCTCTACTTCACTTATTGATATGTTTCCACATATGAAGGCAAAAGTTATTGCTTAGAGAATAAGTATTCCAGAACAATAATGCCAAGCAAACAGACTTGTGGCACACAGGTTCAGCAACAGCAAATAAGAAGGGATTTGATCATGGTCAAACTGAGCAGTTGGCCAGAAATCCAGTGGACATTTATTTTGGAAGCTTTCTAACAGCTCTTCTGCTGGGTCCACTTTATGCTAAGTGTCGCTAATATGTGGCAGTGCTGGTTAAACACCAGAAGTAATCTCTATGCTCTTTCCAAAAACTCCAGCCAGCTGGTCAGAGAATAAAGAAATTTTATAATGAAAAGATTCATACTTTCCTTCCACCTTCTTTATGGAAATATTTTGGCTATGTTTAATTCTTTCTTACCTATTACTACAGCATCAACGGATATTTAGCTTTTTAATATAAATTATGAACTTTCTATGTAGAAATTACACAGGCAATATTTTGCTTATTGTGCTTGCTATTGTGTGTGCTTAACATTGGAACATTAAAGAAAAAGTATTCAGAGTAACAGAGAGTAAATTTTTCAAATCATGTCTGGTGTTGAGAAACAGGGGAATCCTCAATGTCTTGGGGGCTTTGGAAACTCCATACTGCATATACCAACAATATGACAGCATAGGAATACCCATAGCAAGTAAAAAAAAAAAATCCACCCAACCCAATAACGTCTTCAGGAATGGCAAGGATTGGATTCTAAGACAAGAAACAGACAAGTATAAACTGGTATAATCTCTCCATATCAACATCAATCAAAAGAAACAGACTGGGAACAAAGAAGAAAAAAATTGGAAAAAGTAGTGTAAAATCAAAACTAAAAAAAGTAAAAAAAAATAAATAAAGCCAATGTTGGCCTACAGTCCTTAAATTACTTGATGCTGAAAACTCCAATAAAATGTATGTTGTGCCCAGCATAACTTTTTTTTTTTTTAATAAACCCCCCCTCCTTATGACGTTCAAGCAAGCACCCCAGAGGTCTATTAACAACCCACCCAAATTCACTTCAAGGCAATACTCCTGTAACTGAAATCATCTGTCTCATTGCTTCTATGCAAGCCAGCACACTTGGATTCAATCAGGATATTGTTTGCTCAGAAAGCTGGGAAAAGAGGTTTATTGCTCATGAATCCTGTAGTGTGGCTGTCATATCTCTCAGATTCACAGAGCTTAAAGCCATGAGGACAAAACTGGTCTCACACCCTAAACAGATCCCAGATTACCCTCACATACCTCTGCTAAATCCTATGCTCAGTGAAGGCATCCAGTTTTGTCCTGACGCAGTGAAGACACTTTATTTGCCACAGTAGTGCATCATTCCTGTATCCACCCTTAAGTAATTGGCCTGGTTCTACCTGTGCCCTCTATGATTTTCCAGTGTTATCTTTAAATCATGGATGCCAGAACGATACCTTGTCTTTCAGTGTTAGCCTGCCCAGCGCCAGAGGCAGAGGTAAACCCACCTCGTTGCTCCTACCTCTCTCCTGCTGTGCGTACAGCCATGGCTCTTGCTAGACCTTTTTGCCACTGCAGCAGAAACATCCACAGTTTTCCCCTGTCAAGGGATTTTTAAACCCTGTCGGTCAGGAGATTTGGATTTATAACACAGTTCAATGCCAGTTGGCTTCAGTGGTCATTGGATTGCACTCTGGAGGATTTCTGAGACACAAACAGCAGAATGAATTGGAGCACTAGATCCCTAGAGACTGACTCTAAAACAGTCTTCTGTCTTGCCTTGGCTGCAAAGCTGCACATTGGACGACTAATTCACACTACTGTGGGAGTACTGTATTCTAGTAATCAGTTTTTCAGCTTAAAAAGCTTGGCTTCAGAAGAGAAAAAGAATTAAGCGGTTAAAAGTTTTCATTCAAATTGACAAAACCAAAGTACAACAGGCGGAAGTCTGATTTACACAAAAGCAAAAATCATACTTCACTCTCAGGAAAGGGAGAAAAGGGTCTGTTCTAGAACCTGCTGAGCTTTCCCAACCAACACCACAGAAACAGATGATGTAGGCCCAGAGTCTTTGCAACTCCACAATCGTCTTGTGAGTAGTTATTGACGGAATGGATTTTGTGAGAAAACTGGAGTCTGCTCATTACAGGCTAAGTGAAAGCTTCTTCAGCTGTAGCCAACTGCAGTTTAATTTAAACTGCATTCATGTCGACAAAAAGCAGAGTGGTTAAATTGCTTGCACTAATAATACCCTGCCCATGTACTTTGCTTACAGATGGTCATTAATATCACAATGATGATCTGTGACAGACAGGCTGCAGTGTGTGCAACTATCCTGCTTAGTTTAGCCAGGATGGATTGTCCAGCTATAATTCAGCACTAAGTGGGGCATTTAAAAAGAACAGTAATGTGAGCTACAATGTATATGAGAAGACAACAGGCAGCTTGAGATGCCTCTGCTAAGCATGTTGTTTTCTACGTGTATGTCTTCAATGGGGCATATCTTGCAGGATGGGGTCATATATCCAAATACAAGACAGAGGAAAACAGAAGAAGGAGAGCAGAACTAGTCCATTTTGTCTTCAAGATTATTTTTTCCCAAGATACTGACAGATCGGATTAACCTTTTGGGACAGCTGTGGTTACAGAATCGCCGTGCCTGACAGGTGACAAATCCTGTCACACTTTCTTTTAGATGGGAATTAAAATTGGAGGCCCTTACAAAACTGGATTCCTCAAAAGCTCCTCTGCCTCTTTTACAAGGGACGAGAAATGTCCCCATTCTCCTGCTCTTATCCTTTGCTGGAAAATTACTCTTACAGGCTGCTTTGGCTGTGATTGAGATAACAGAGTGTGATCCTGTTGCGTAGTTACCTCGTATTGTTGAATATTTGTTGAATTTTACCAGTGAAGTGAACCATCCATTTTAAATTCAAGACTTCAAAACACAATAAGCTACCCATAAAGCTATCACGATTGTGTTTCCATGAATCCTGTTCCTACATCCTGAATTTTGTGACTTATATAAGGTGCACAGTAGTGCACAAGTGAGTGATTTAGAGTAACTGGATAAGGATCCCAAAGCAAGAAGGAACATCTGATTTAAAGATAGCTCAGAAACATCATGGCTGTCTAATATCTTTTTGTGCTCTATCTCACAGAGGACTAGAAGGTTTAAAGTGATTATTAATGTGGTTAACGTGCATTACATGAGAAATTGAGTAAACATGGCTCTTCTAAGCCAGACTGAAGGTCCACCAGTTCCAGTAGGCCTAGAGGAGAACAGAAGGAAAAAGGAAAACTGGTTAATGTTTCCCCTAGTAATTCCTCCTACCCTTCAGCCCTGCAGCTCAGAGTCTTTCCAAGTCAGAGGTAGTTTCTGTGCATCTAGTAACTCACCAGGGATACGTCTTCTGGGGACTTCTGTCCAGTCTCCCTTCAACTCTCAGCATCCATGAGCTTCTTCTGTTAAAATATATGTTTAATGAACAGCTGCCTTCTTTTGTTTGTACTCTGAACTTCCCACTTACTGGCTTTGCATCAGACCCACTTGTTCCCATATGGGAACTTGTATTGTCCCTGTTTTACAGACCGTGCCTGGCTCTGCAGGTAGACAGGACACATAATTTTTTGATTTGCATAACATGGAGAGCAATCTATTCTCTATTTTGCATTTGTTGGCATGCAACTGCATTACTGGCATCATACAAAAATTCACCTTTCAACAGTTATTAACTGTCTTATTTATGATTAACTGTCTTATCATATATATAATCATATATATAATTATATATATAATCATAGCAGTACTCTCCCTTTTGTCCAGTCAGAGAAGCCAGAGACAGACATATGATTGAATCCTACCCTCCAAATAGAGAAGAAGAATGCTTTGCTAAACTTCTGTGATGGCATTTCAATGAGTAGCAAAATCTCTGGCTAAAATTCACACAAAAATATTTAATCGAGGAATTTAAAATTTTGCATCCAATTCGTCATCTCTCCTGGTGGAAAACCAACAATCCAGAAAATTTCAAATTACAAAACCCCTTTCTGCCCCTTTCTTCTGACTGCAGGATGTTGTGAGGAGGAGCTATACCTGGCATGCACTTGTGGCATAGGTGTCTGAGAAAAAGAAACTCTGGTGGTTTATCTCATCAGAATATGACAGCCCAGCCACTTTCTCTGTTCTCTCCCTCTAATACTATGTCAGTTCTACTTACACTTCCCTTATCAGCTGACATTTGCAATGCTCTTTGTATTGTGACACATCATTGAAAAGATGGAAAGTCTTGAGTGGACGTCATTGCCTCTCTCATTAACCATTATACTCTCATCTAAAGCAGTAAGCATGTTTTCTGTCTGTTCACAGGTGTTACTACCCCTTTATTTAACAGCAATTCTTGGTGCCTTGAAAGTAATCCCCATGAAGGATGATAAGGAATCTCAAGTCTCATAACATGTTGCTGCTTGCTGCCTGTGAACACGCTGATCTGATCAGCTGGGCTCTCTGAAATTTCAAGACACACAGAGTCAACCCGTTAAAGCACTCACGTGCCATGACAGCGAGCATGGTTTCAAGCTGTAGATTAGACACCAATTGTGTCTTTCAAAAAGCAAGTTAAATCCCATGCACAATTCCTGGAGGTGATGTGTTCCGTATATTAAAGTGGGTTGAGTCCTAATCTTCCTGGTTCCCAGCTTTCAATTCACCTGCCATTACAGGGACACAGCAGCAACAAGCAGTGGCAAAAGCACGGCCTTCAGTTTGAAGCTATGGCACTGAGTAGCTCTGGGCACTGGATAAGGATCACAACTGATCAAATACTGAAATGCTGGTTTGTGAAAATTTTCACTAACTTTGGTTTGCGAAAATTTTCACTGACTTTGGTTTGCTTTAAATCACTGCTTGCTGGTTATATTATTTATACATACTCAGATACCTCTAGGATATCTCTGGAACTACTCATTAATCCCAAAAGTTTTATGCATTTTAGTATGAATTATTGTTTATTTGAAAATATCTATTTTCCACAGGAAGCAAAAGTGATAACAGCTTGCAGAGCAGAGGGATTGCCCAGCAGGGGATTGCACAGCAGCAGATTGTGCAGGGGTGAATAACCAAAGCCTGTCTCCTCTGAAGCAGTAGCACGGGTACAGAAAATTCTCTGCCCTAACTATGGTGTACCTATGCCCACGTGAGAGGGATGTTTCCCATCAGTCTGGATTATTCTGTGGATCAATTTACTAATCCAAAAGAAAGGGCTGTGTTATTAAAGAAGGTTATTTGAAAACAGTAAAACAATTCATCAGAAATCGAGGTACAGTATTTCCACCCTAGTGTTTCAATTTGGATTTAACCTGAGTGTGCAGGTGGGACCCTTTCCATCTAACTGAGGTTATTTAAGAGTCAAAAGTCAAGTTTAAACTGTTTGCAGATTTAGCGGAGACAGAAAGGCAGACAAAGCTCTTTGGGTTATTTAGTGCCACTGCAGCATGAGACGGTGAAATCCTCTCAATATTTTACTAGAAAACTTGTAATTCACCAAGTCAAGCTGGACCAAATCCCCTGCAGCTACAAGCCACAGGGGCTCTGCTAGAATCCATGCAAATACATCTATTCCAACCCAGATTTGAACTATAAGCCTTAAATCTAGTTTGAGAATCCAAATGCTTCACAGCACGGGATATTTTTAGGTTTGTAACTCGCCGGTTTCACCCATAATCTCTTCACTGCCACAGTATTTGTATTGGTTGTCCATGGGACAGAAAAGCTACTGAAAAAACTGAAAGTAGTTGAATAACTTAATTCAGCCCTAGATGTGGTAGCTGCAGGGCAATGCACAGAAACTGCTCTTCTGCAACCCACAGTAAAGCTGTTGTCAAGAAAATGGAAATTCTTCTTGCTACTGCAATCTTAGACATCACTTGTAACAGCGGGAAGAGAACAATTTTCAAAGACAAGCCTGATCTTCGAATTGATAGCATCTTTTCAGCATCCCATTGGGACACAGGGGACATTAGATGCCCAGATAACATCATTTCCACTGGAAGTGTCTGATAAAGATTGGTGTATTTGCAAAAGGACAGAGCATTCTTTTCAGACGCAGCTTCTGTGTCACTCTCCGTGCTGCATTTTCTTCTCTGTGCACTCAGAAATCTGTTTATAGCTCTTATGTGACGTCCAGTGGAAAATAACAACTCTGGGTCAGTTCCTCGGGTAGTGTAAATCAATGTGGCCATACTGACTTCAGTATTGCCATCAAATGTAGCTGAAGGTCTGGCTCTGCTGACATTTAATTCCCGCGTTTGAAACATGAATACGTGCACAAACACTGAGACCTCTTAAATTAAATGTTTTTATTCAAGGGGGAAAGTACTCACTTTAGCAGAAACTAACAGCCCTCCAGCTTTCAGCTCTTTCTAAATAACTCAGATGAGCAAATCAATCAACACTTTTTTTCCAAGCTTACAACAGAGTGCAGTAAGTTTACTATAAGTACTAGATTTTTTTTTCTGCTGGTATATGTGTGTATCTGAGGCAAAACATAAATAACATAAAAGTTCCAGTTAATATAGCTCTGAGCAGGAATATGTTTTTTCTTCCATGTATGATGTTCATGGCTATATCCAGGCGGTGATGTTATTCATCTCTTTATTCTCAGTTCAGCAGAGCTGTCTGCAGGTGACACACAGAGCGAGTGTATAATCTGGAGTATATGATGGGAAAGCCAGGTGAATAAAACACCTATTTGCAAGATAGTAGAAGATTTTAATCCTGAATTTCTCACATGTTGGTCCTCCAGTTCGCTGTCTGCAGTCTCTTCACAGTGTCTGGGCTGGCAGGTAATCACCTGTCACACTCCAAGCTCATTCAGTTTTGATAAAGCCAGAGCAAAGGCAGGGCAGGGCATGCAGTTGGGAGGCAGTAAGACGACGATAGCTGGGGCCCTGCCACTGATCCCGGTAATGGGCACACAAGGTGAAGAGCCAGGGTAGCCGATTGCCATCTAAAATGAGACAGGCTACAGCAAAGACAGTAATCCAGAGCACCAGCACTGAAGTTGCTGTACTGTTCCCTGTCACCCATACCCATTTTGTGCCTATGTTTTGGAGGACAACATAATGAGCCACCTGAATCTAAGCTTTCTGCAAGAGTCTGGGCTTGGGAAAAAAGGCACCTTTTTGTTCAGATCCCCAGTGCCATCCATCCACAGAAAGGCCAGCAGGCACTTCAGCTTGGTGAAGTGTCAAATCCTCTGGGCTGGGCAGGTTTCCTCTTTCCTCAGCCTTTCCATGAAAAACAAGCAGCAGAGGCCAGGGTTCATTTCTCTTAGCTGAGTGCCATCCTCCTTAGACAACAGTCCTGACCCAAGATCTCTGCTCTTCTGACTACACAAAAGAAGAAAGGACAGCAAGCAACAGGACAGTACTGTGCCTGAAGAGCACAGATGATGAAGCCTTTACTGCCTGAGAAGCAAATTTATTAGGAAGATAAAGAGGGGCCATGATAGATTAAATGTTGCTGAGAGATGAAGTAGATATCCTTAAGGGTCTGAGCGGTTTCTTCATGCCAGGAAATGGAGGACCTGTAATATCCCAGAGTCCATGTTTTCCTTGAGGGGAATAGAAATGCTAAAGAAAAAAACCTCACTGCAGCAGAGAAGATAATAAGGCAATTAAAGCTCTCAGTACTATTAAAAAGTTGACAAAGCACCAGGATTAGATGAAATACATCACTGAAATCAGCGTGGAAAGAGCAAATAAAATTGAAAAGCCTTTGGAGAAGAATTTTGATTGCTTACTAATGGCAATGTTAGTACCAGAGGATAAGGTAATTTCAGTATGTAAGGAAGGACCAAGGTTAAAAATGGGCACATTTCACCTGAATTTCAGGAAATTAGTCAATAATGTAGCTCAAGATGAATTGATTTGAAAGGTCAAGCAGGATGGTGACATTGCTGCAGGTGGGAAAATTAGTGAAACTGGTCAGAAATTGCCCTTTGGCTGGCAGCCAAAGGTTCTAATAAGGTGGTGTGAAACCTTAAGAGAAAGTGATCTATATTATCAAAATTCACAAATAGGCCATCCTCTCTGGACTCATTCTTTATACTCCAAATACTCTGCAAAATCCAAAAAGGTTATCTGCATTCATCAGTGTACCCTCACCAAATTTGCAAATGACACAAAACTGGGAGGAGTGGCTGATACGCCAGAGGGTTGTGCTGCCATCCAGGGGGACCTTGGCAGGCTGGAGAAATGGGCTGACAGGAACCTCATAAGTTCAACAAGGAGAAGTGCAAAGTCCTGCACCTGAGGAGGAACGACCCCATGCATCAATATATGCTGGGGGCAATCCAGTTGGAAAGCAGTTTGGCAGAAAGTGTCCTGGGGGTCCTGGTGCACACCAAGTTAACATGGACCAGGAATGTGCCTTTGCCATAAAGAAGGCTAATGGCATCCTGGGCTGCATTAGGCAAAGCACCGTCAGTAGGTCAAGGGCAGTGGGCCTTCCCCTTTATTCAGCAGTAGTGAGGCTACACCGGGAGTCCTGTGTCCAGTTGTGGGCTCCTCAGTACAAGAGAGACATGAACACACAGGAGAGAGTCCAAAGAAGGGCCCCAAAGCTGATTAGGGTCTCTCCTACAAGGAAAGGCTGGGAGAGCTGGTACTGTTCACCCTAGAGAAGAGAAGGTTCAGGGGGATCTTATCAATGGGTATAAATACCTGAAGGGAGGCTGCAAAGAAGACGAAGCCAGGCTCTTTTCAGTGCTGCCCAGTGACAGGACTAGAGGCAAAGGGCACAAGCTGAAACACAGGAGGTGTTTGAGCATCAGGAAACACTTTTTTACTGTGATAGTGAGCAGTGGAACGGGTTGCCCAGAGAGCTTGTGGAGTCTCCCACCTTAGACTTATTCAAAAGCCATCTGGACGGAGTCCTGGGCAGTCTGCTCCAGGTGACCCTGCTTCAGCAGGGTGGTTGGACCAGATGGCCTCCAGAGGTCCCTTCCAACTGCAACCTGTCTGTGATTCTGTGATCTGTGTTTTTTGTTGTTGTCGTCCCACTGTCTGTTTCACGTTATCTAAGTACCCAATGGTATAAAAAATAGCTTATCTGAGAGCAGATGGAATGAGATAAGGTTTATCAGATATAGCTCTCTTTCCTGTCTCTGTCACCAGGTATTCCTCAGTGACAGAAAAACTATGGGATGCTCTGTCCCACCCAGTGATTCAGCATTTTTCCATTTTTGTGTAGTATCATTAAAATGTAAATAAATCCTAGAATGTCACCCAACACAACAGACTCTGGCAGTAAGTTTCTCTTTGGGCTTTGTACTCACTGGGAGCAGCAAAACCACAGAGTTCTCTCTCTTTGTCCTTCAAAAGCAGCAATATCTAATGGAGTGTTTTCTGCTGTTGAAGTAATTTGATTTTCTGATCTGATGCAAAACCATCAGGTTGGTTGTAAGACGGCTAAAAGAATTGATTTGCAATGTTTGAAAGAGTCCAAAACACATATTTGGCTAAATAAGTGAAAATTGTTCTTGTTCCAAATCTAGCAAAAAAAAAAAAGGCAAAAGATTTTATAAGAAAACATAGGCTTAGGTTTTTTTCATAATAGGTACTGAAAAGTAATTAACAATTCCATTAAGCAAAAGTTGGTTTCAGAATTAAAAGTGATTATTTCAGTTTCTGAAACTCTGAAGAAAAAAACCCAACCACTACCAGAAAACAAAATGGAGGATATTTGGAAATCTTGGGAAATGGATATTACAGGATTGTTTCCATATTTAGCCCCGTTTTTTGTATTTCGAACAGTGCTGGAAAGAAGGTCTATGATTATTACCTGCAAATGCTACTTTTCTGGAGATAAAAATAGCAATGTAGAGATATAATTAAAAGTTGTGGAATGAAGTTTCAAAAAGGAAATTCAGATTATCATAAAAATCACTGATAGCAAGGACTAAATGGGTTCTGTAGAATACCCGCTAAAAAGAAACATTTGAGGGCTGAACATACGTTATGTGAAAAATTAAATTCTATTCTACATGGGAACCTCTTTGCACTGACAAAGGAATCAATTTGATGACTTAATGAGATTTTCCATCTCTAATGTTTATGACTCGGTATATTAAATATGACCTAATTTCTATGATATATGATGCATACAGAAGGCATATGAGATTCTGGAAGAAAAAAAAAATCAATTGACTGGTGGCAATCTGCTACTTAAAGGACAGTGAAATTTAATCGGAGGATCATCAAGGTGTCATAGAAAGAAATGTGACTTCCTGAATTTTGACAGCCGCCTTTGCCATATTACACCACATGGTCGTTTCCTGTTCATCAGTGCAATGATGAATAAGTTCTCTGTGCACATTAGCAAACTGAAGCCTTCCACTTTCAGAAAGTCTAGCTAAATTATGTGCACGGCTGCATAAGTGCATATGGGTCCATAGACTAGAGAGCAGGTACACATGGCCCTCCTTTTCTTCTTTATTCCTCTAGTCAGACAACAGTTCTGAACTTTTTTCTGGAGTCAGCAACCAGAGACACTTAAGAAAAGTGTTCACTCTGAAATGGTCCATCACAGGAGCCATGAAGAGAGGAAGCACAGAAGCAAGAAGAAATCTGGACTGAAGAGGTATCCCATGCCCTCACTTTCCCAAATTAAATAGACTTGACGTTCACTTCTAGAGCATGGAGTGGTCTGAGGGGGTGTCTGATACTGAAGACCTTGTAAGATAATCACTTTTCCCCCGCAGCCTGCTTCGTCCTCCTGTTAACGCACCCATGGAGCGCACAGGAATGGATTGGAGGAGATGCCATCCCTTGCTGACGGCTACTTAGGATAATTGCACTCTCTCTGTCTGGCTGATGAAGCTTGCACAGGATGGTGTGAGAACAGTGAACTGGACTTCTTGCTCTAGGACACAATCAATACTAAATTAGCCTTTAATTACAAGTCTTTTAATTATTCAGTGTTGACTTATGATATGAAGCAGCAGCTGTAAATCTTTCTAAAGCAAAAGCTTTGATTCCTGGTATTGTCTCATTATCTCCTATAGTATCCTTGTGCAGGAAAATATAAGACCTCTGTTGACATCATTTCATAATTTTTACAAGACTAATCTAGAAGCCATGCTGCTGCTCAGCAAGGGTAATAATAAATTTAAAAGCCTCTGGCTGTTTTTAGGTGGTATCACCGAGCAGAAAGTGATTTGCCTGAAGTTTGATAGATCTTAATCGATTTCACTGTAGCAGGGAATAATTTTTATCTTCAGTTCATTAAAAATTCTGCACCAAATTGCTCTGAAAGTGGGTATTGAGAACTACAGCATCAGTTCCAACAGAATCCAGTCCCAAACCTAAATCTATCTCTACCTAGGCTAGATCTGAAAATCCTTGCACTCTAAAAAAATGTTTGGCTTTTATTGATAATGTACTCAGAGAGATATGTTTACATGATAGAAGTATCTATAATATATTTAATATCTATATCTACCTATATATCTGTAGCTAGAGAGATGTCTGTTTTATCCTGGCTGTTTACTCTTTATAAAAGTAGTAGGGACTTTTCCCCTTATTTCGTGCATTGCAATAAAAGGTAAAAAAACTGAAAAAGTGAACCTTGTGACACTTGTGACAAAATTTAGAAATTAATTTTCAAAGAGTTTTCTGCTAGTTATCAATGACATGAAACTCAAAGAGCAGTGGTCTTCTGCATGCAAATAATTTCTTGAATCAACATTTCTGCATTGAAACTGCTATAGCTGATTTAGGATGCTGGCTTCCATCCCATAGACAAAGATGGGGATACATCCTCTCCCTCTTGCAGACTCACAGCCCAGGCTGGTACGCACATCCCACTTCCAAATGTGAACCATTCAACAGGTTTGGAGATGTAGCTGAGATCAGGCACTAGATGCAATATTAAATATTATCCCAAGTACTCTGTCATGCTTGGGGTGTTGAGATACTAACCTGTGCGGTCCTGTGACACAGGATGAAAGAAGGTCCTGTATTTTCTGCTTCTGTTTCTATCAGAAGACCTGCTCCATCTTCTGCTGGTGCTTTTGCATTTGCCCAGAACTGGAAAGTGGATACACAAACCAAGAAACTTGGGAAAAACTGACCATTTTCTGAGACTGGAGACAGGAGTTTGGGCATTGGGTTTGGCTATGGAGCGCTGTGGCTTCTCTGTAACTTACCTAGCTACCTGCCAAACCTAACCATCTACCCTTGGGATAATGAGCCTGGCAAAGGACAAAGTAGCTGTGCTGCAAGATTGAGCAGTTGTGTCCTCTGCATAATGGGTCTAGTATTACAAATCCACTGGCATTTATCAGGATGATTGCTCTTCTCTGCTCATAATATTGATTTATTATTTCTCACATTCTCTAAATACCATAAAGCAAGAACTTTCTTGAAAAAGAACCAGTAAATAAATCCCTCTGCCAAAAGTTTATAAATTGTGTGTTACTGTGCATATCCCAGCAGCAGCAGTTCAACCATTAACGACTTAGCCTTTCTTAATCACTTTTTTAATTACAAAAACCAGACAGAGCTTATTATCAACAAATTACTTGCTGTAATATCATTGTTCCTCCTCAAATCAAGATCACGTTGAATGTGTTAAAAATGCATAAATAAAGCCAATGCCAAACATTTGCATAACAAATTTGGCTTTTACAGATGTCCTCAAAGCAGTGATTTTTAGGTTATTTTTCCATCTTGTCCTGTATTATCTTTTGTGCTTCAACTTGGAGCTTCATCCCAGTGAAGGTGGGGGTATAACGTGGTAATCCATCGGCACATTCTCTGCTCTCTCTCATTAAGCCTGACAAGAAATAATTACTTCATACTTGTTCTCATTAATAGCTAAAATTGTCTTCCACTTTCTTATATTAGCAATAACTTACATTTAGTACTAAATCCATTAACTGGAGTCAGATCCTCGGGTCAGAACTCTCATTTTCCAACTTCTCAACTCTTTTCCCCTGTCTCAGGTGGGGAGCCCCCACCCCCATGGGGCAAGGGGTGCCCTGCAGCCGCATCACTCCACTGTGTGGTCCAGGCATATGAGCTATATAGTGTCAGCAATAATGGGAAAGTGTATAATCATCTCTGTCTCCCAGATTAATCCATATTTGCTGTCCAAGGAGGAGTTATGCTTTGCTTTTTTTGCTACCGTAAGGGTGGTATGTGGGCAGTGATTAGAAGCCCAAGTAAACAAGACCAACTTTTTCCACTTTCCAGCTCTGTGGAAGCACACGCTAATGCCCAGTCCGCACCCTAAAAAATTCAGAGTTATAGAGAAAGAGACGGGAAAAGTAACATTGTTGGCATTTTATGGCCCTGAAATGAAATCCTGGAGGAATTGAATACTTGTCTAAACACTTGCATGATATGAGAAGACTAAAAATTTAACCTAGACTGTACTCTCCCCTTTGCTCCTTCTCCCACAGAATTTGGTGAATTGCAGTGGTACTGCTAAGGTTAAAATAGACAGACTCTGCAGGTGGAGGAAGGACGCAGAGCAATAGCTCTCTCTGTAAAACTCTGAACTAACACTAAACTAATGGCATGGACTTTAAACAGTAACAAGGGTTTTTGAAAGGCATACTTCGGTGGAGGCTGAAATTTTTATGAAACTGCAAGAAATCTCTTTGAAGAAGAAGAGACAGTAATAGTCTTGTAGTTAAGGCTTCAACAAGGAATACCTGGCAAACTTTCCACTTTATGTTGCTGTTTTTCTTGGTGGGACTTGGCTGAGTTCCAGCCACGATCAGAGAAGGCCCAGAAATCTTTGAGATATTAGGAGGAGAGAAGTGCAAGTTTAACAGATATCTAAGCTCAGTGGAATTCCTTGTCAGCAGACTCACATCTATTTATCAGGATTGAGAAAGGAAGAAGAACCATGCCTTTTGTTTTGGTTTAGGTTTTTTTTGTTGTTGTTGTTTCTGACAGCTTAAAATTATTCAGAAAGCTACCATTTGAGAAGAAAAATGAAGGGCTCAGAAAGGAAAGTTTCAGATATTATCCTCATTCAAGCTGCACCAAGCTGGCTTTGGGTTTAAGAGTCCATGAAGATCTATAGACTTCGTTATCCTTTTTTCCTCTGCCCTGGCAAAAGAGAACAAGGTGCGAGCTGCACAATAGCAATACTGAGAGCTCCTGTCACTTCTGCACCCCCCCACTGGGGTGTGAAGGCTCAGAGCGCTGCACCGCCTTGTGCAACTACCCAACGCTGTGAAACACTTTCCCTCTCTCCCTGTCCCTCCCATGTCCCTCTCAAGCCAGCAGGAGGGATTGCTATGTGCTGCTTTACACGGGCACTTTTCCCGACCCTTGGTTTTGGGACAGGGAAGCCTGGCGGCAGCCCAGCCCAATAACACCCAGTAGGTGCTGGAGGCTGGAAGTGGGGTTAATAAGTTGCTACACCTCCTTCTTCTGCAAGAAGGGGGATTTTGCTTGGTTTCGGTCAGCTGCTCGGCTCCTGCGTTAGTGATGCTGGTGGGCTCCTTTCAACAGCTCTGCTCCCTCCCGCGGCACGCTGGAAGGAACAGGCTTGCTTGCCAGCCTGCGGCCCTGGGAGCCAGCAGAAATCTCCAGCAGCGTTCCTGCCCCGGCCGGGTGTGGGAGCCTGCAAGGCAAGCCGCGGGCTTCCGCTCCTGTCTTTTCCTCATCCCCCAAGTCCCTGATAAGGGCTGTGAGGGGGTGAGAAATCAACCCTAAATGTCTCTCTGGGGCTAACAGGTGAATTTTTAAGCTAACTCTCCTGTGAGTTTAGAACAAAAAAGTAAAACTGAAAAAAAAAGAGAAGAGTTGCCATGTGCTAAGTATTTATATAAGCAGATTGTAAGCAGGGAATCTGTTTTAGGGGGCTGCTTACTGAGCTGCTGCTCCTAGTGCCTGCTCTCCACACCCTCCCTTCTGTGGCCCGTCCTTCCTCGGTCGTGCAAGGGACAGGCATGGTCTGGGGCACAGCGGGGTCTCACGTCCGTGTGCTGGCCCTGCCTGGAAGACGGGGCGCCCAAGGGCACTCAGTGCCCAGACATAACACTGGGCCCCGTGTTTTCTAGAAACTACCCCAAACCTCTGAGCATTTCAATGTCTGTATTGTGCAATACACCCCATCTTTTAAACCACCGTGAAGCTTCCAAGCCAGCAGTCATTGCATCTCTGCCTCTTTGCCTTGTCCTCTGAGGCTGTGAATCTGCTGGAGCTCTGACCACCAGAGCCCGGCTCTTTTGTGCTTTGGTTTTGCTCTGGAGACCCCTGGTTTAAGACCGACGCATACATACAGGGTCCGGTTCTTTGCTGCAAAGCCATCTTTTTCACTGCTCCAGCTGCACGTGTTGCTGGGAAAGTTGATACAGCCAGCTTTTCTTGGAAATCCCTCGCTTCCTCCCAAGTAGCTTTCAGGTGGCCAGAGGAAAATGGGCATTCACAGAACATCTTTGCACCCAAATTCTTGTCGATAGCTGCAATAGCCAGTGGGGGCTGTGTGCAGCCAGGTATCATTAGACAGATAGCCAGGCAAAATTGCAAACAATCAGACTTTCCCCAAAACACTCCATGATACATGCAAATACAAGAAAATAAAAGATAATTCATTCTTTTTTAACTTAAAGATAATTTTTTACTTGCACAGTGTATTTCTTATCTCCCTTTTTCATTTTGAAACACAGGCTTTTTTAATTTGCAGATGAGATTTAATTTTAAAGTTCGAAGGTTTTTATGCGAAATGTGAAAAAAAGAAAGGAAAACTTTTGATTGCAATCTCTAAGGTCAAAAAAAAAAAGGAAAAAAGATCAAAATGCTGCCATTGTAAAAACTTGTCAGAGATTTAACTGTGACATTCAGGCATATCATTAAAATTTGCTTTACAACTGCCGCTGTTGTACTTCCATGCAGTAACGTGAAAGAAGCTAAGAATTATCTTTACTTTTTCCCGAGAAAATTAACTTCCATTCCCCCCCATATAAACATACTTTGAATTTTATTTTTATCCTCATTATGTGTGATGGTTTGTTAGACAGTTGATGTAAACGTACTTAAGCCTGAGGGGCTGCCCCTAGATTAGTTGGAGCAACACAGGCCAGATCAGAAGGGCTCACATGCAAGCATGACACGGGCGGTGGCAAAGCTGATTTGAGGTGCCTTATTCAAGGCTCAGGACAGGTCAGTTTGGTCCCATGGCAGTGTTGCTAATCTCAAGCCTTGCAGACAAAAATTTGCATCTGAATGCAGCTGGCCGCTTGGAAAGCTTCTTAATTCTCCTTCAGACTTTCCTCCCGGCCTTTCTGGGAGAGGGTGAAGCAGCAGTGAGTTAACCATGGCCTTTGTGTCGGTGGGTGTTCCTGCTGGGTTTTTGAGTTACGCTCATGCAGCATGGTTGTTTGTGCACGTGGGCTTTCCTTCGTCACGGGAGGTCTGCTGGGGTGGGATTTGGCACTCAGAGAGGTTTCTCTGCTGCCCTACTGGAGATGCAAGGGGTTTCCCTGCAGCCAGGCAGAGGGGACATCTCCTGGCTTGGAGCAGCATGAGGAGGTCTCCACATGGTCCTCATGAGATGCCAGCAAAGCCTGCCTGGCACCTCCCCGGCATCACTGGCAGACTTGGGGCAGCAGCCCCGCATCTCTGCCTGCACTTCTTTTGTTTCAGCTTCCTCCCTCCTAGACTTATGTGCTCGTTTTTGCCCCCAGTTTGCTCTTCTCCATCTCAAATTTTGGTGGAAAAGAGGTGAATGAGGGAAACGTGAACAAGTACGAGATGGAAAAATTATGTTGCTGTTCTAAGATGGCACAATGATTTTAAACAAACAGGGTTACATTTTGAAGCTCAAAGAACAAATGTGATTCCTTAATTCTTGGGCTTTGTGTTGTGGAAGCCCTTTCTTTTGCTTTTCAACCATAGCAAATTGCAGATAACACCAAAATATTCCTTGATGTTTCTGAGGTAAATCTCACACAGACGAATTCCTCAGTCTATCCCTGACTTAAAATCCCTCTACATTAATGACAGAGTCAGTCTCTGTTTATTGCAATATAACTGGTGCTGCAGCATAAATAAATAAAATAACACAGAACAGTCAATTCTGCTGGCCCAGCATCATGTATCAATTTGCACTAATAAGTTAATTTCCATAATTGTTATTCAGGACTAACATAATTTGAGAGAAAAGAGGTCGTAATGGTCATGATGCCCTGGGAGGATTTTGCCTTGCTGAAGTCAACACATTGAAGCCTCTGAAGGATTCTGGAGAGAATAATGCCCATAACCAAATCATTCAGTTAATGTTATTACTCATTTATTTGTTTTCCATCAGCAAGATACCCAGTGACCTCCAAAACAAGACTGTGCCTTTGACACAGAGCTACATCACGTTCATTCTCTCCCTGTTCATCCTGAATATTTAAAAGTCAATGATGAGTCTTCCAGTGGACCTTCAAAAGCACCGCCTGCATTCTTCTATGTCTATTTAAATAAGGTGGAGCACAACGAGACAGTGCTCTTTGTGCCGTGTAAAACAAATAAAACTTCCTTCAGCTCACTTTTGTCCCTCTTGCTGAGATCCTTTCAGTTTAGCTAAAGTTTGGTTAATTGAAGGAACTGAAGTGCAGTGCCACTTGAATATGGGGTCCTGTTGAGCTAATTCAAGCAACAATGACATTTTTACAAAAAAAGATGCATCTCATAGAGAATTGCTGGTGAAACTGTTATACATCAGATTGATGTCATATGCTACATTTTATTTTGTCACTTAAAATTAAATGCATTTGTAATATGTACAGTAGTAAAACCAAATCAGGATTAAATCCATTTTAGAAACGTGCCATTACAGGGAGAAATGTGCATGGCAAACTCAGAATGTTATAGTGCATTTGCAGTAAATATTAATGACATTCTTTAGTGGGTTTATTTTTACCTTTCTGTTATATATGGGAGGCTGACCTTTCTAAATTTTCTACACAGATAACCTGATCCTTAGTACAACAGTGAAATATTATTGTAATTATTGTTTGTACAGCTATGGTAGATGTTGCAGAAGATGTTTTGGCTAAAAAGGAATAAATAGATTTGTAGACTGGACTACTATGTTAGAGTCTACAGCGGAGATTTCAGTGAAGACAAGGGAGTAAAGAACTGTTTTGTTTGAAGTTCAAAAAATAAAAGGAAGTGAGGTGGAAAGTAAATTTTACAAATAAAAAATAATTTCAAGTGGAAAGAAAGCTAAGATTGTGAAATAGGCATCATTCACAGAACTTTCTAGGATCCCTCCTATAAATAGAGAAATTTACTTAATGTAGATAGAAATTCGCAGAATGTTTCAATTAAACTGAATTTGCAGTCTCAGTGTGAGTTAAGGATTCACTCTACATTTTCCGTCTACTTTCTTTTAATGACTGATACTGCAAATTTACTAGAACAGGAAGATTGAAAGTAAAATAAATGAGACCGACAGTAATCTTATAATATTTGTCTTGCAGGTGAATTTGGAGAGGCTAACAGAAAATAGAAGTTAAAAGCATGTGAAGAAGCAAAGTGGTCATCTCTTTGGAGTAAAGGAAAGCCTCAGAGATGTCCTTGTACACACACCTCTGTTGCTATTGCTGCTTCTCACTCACCAGACAAGAAATGTCCATCACCACCTAGATGAGTATTTGTGGCAAGAACATTTCCAGGAGGACCTTCCTCCATGACATGGCAGTCAGACTAAAGATGGCCATGACATCTCTACATGCCCAGGAGGCTCAGCAATTAATGAAGTTCAAATGTCCACCCACTCAACCCACAAAAGAGTTTTGCTTTGAAGCTGTCTCTACAAGGAAAGCATTGCTTAGGTCAAGCAGAAAAGTCATGTTAAGAGAACTGTGTCTGTATCTGGCTAAAAGGCACTTTGACCTAATCATTTTGTACAGTTTCCATGGCCAATTGTCCCATAAAATACATCACCTATGGCACAACTGTTGCCTCCACGTGTGTAGATCCTGGTGGGCACAAGGAAACTCCAGTACCAGTGCAAAAGAAAGTCCTCAAGAAAAATACATATCCTGCCAAGTAAAATGCAAAGCCAAAGAAATTTGTGGAACCTTACAGAAAAGCATCGGCACCTGAAATCTCATTTGATGGTGTTAATATTCAATTATTTCTTCCTTTCTGCCTAATTTTCCTCCATAATCTGCTGTGTCAGAGCAGAGTTCCATTTTGCTGCTCTGGGGGCAGCTCTTCGGATGTTACAAAGTCATGCAAATGAAGCAAAAGCCACGGTGCATTTTGATTTTCAGAGAGACGTCCAGACACACAGTGGCCAGTGAAGCATGATTTCTCTGGAGCCAGACTCTGTCTCTTTCGCCCCAGAAGATGACTTACCCAAGGTGGCCTCATTGAGACCTTTGTGTCCTGAAGCACACCTTCACCTTTATAAAGGTTCACAAAAACATTTTCCTATCTTGTTTTCAGATACACTAATCCGGTCTTATCTGTGACATTACTTGGACTTCAGTAGAGTAACTGAGAGCAGAGTTAGCATGAAAATTTGATTCCTCAGCAATTAATTCCTCTGTTTTTCTGATCAGTAAGTATATTTCCTATAAAGAGATGGAAAAAAAGGACAAGGTAAGGGGTGAACTTTTACACAGGCCTTGACCTCACTGTTTTTGTAGATACAATTTATAGCTTTCTAACAGTGGCTTAATTTACTAAAAGCATGGGGCAGCTTGAGCTCAAGGACACGGTTGTTTGTGTTTCTTGCTTTCTTGAGGTATCGCATTGTCTTACTTCGAGCTCTCCTTAGCTTAGATTTGGAAAGGCTGACCATAGAAAAAAGGGAGCTACTGATGTTAAAAGCATCCAGCTTGCCATTCAGAGCCTTTCTGCTGTTTGTATACGTGCCTGGTTCCTGCTACTGGTTCTGGGAACTGCGCATCTCTGAACTGATGACAAAATGGAGTAATTTGAAAAAAAACATGTGAATATGGCATTTTTTCTGTTAGCAGTCTCTTGTCATTTAATATTTCTTTGCTTTCATCTACAACAAGCATAACAAGATAATTCTATTTACCATTCCTCACCAAGAAAAGTAATTAGAATGCAAGGTAATTTCCATAAAATGCATTATGACTTTAATATCAGTAAAAGCCACTTAAATATTAAACGCACAAAAAAATATTAGCTAAATTATCATAGAATAATATGATCAGGTTACTTTAGGAGAAAAAAAGTGATAGATGTGTTTTAATAAACTGTGCAAAATTATATGTATCATATCCTTGCTTCCTGTCAATTTTATTTAGAGTTAAATGCCATTGTGATAATTAGTTGGGTTTTACTGTGTTCATTAAAAGCTTTTCTAATGATCACATAAAGGAATAAGTAAAATTAATTTATTTCTTTAAACTCAAAGAAATTCATCAAGCAAGTAAACAAAAAGCTTTTGCTAAGGCACGGACACAATAGAAGATAAGCGTGGAGTATGAACACAACACTCAGTCTATGACGGTTTGCGTTTTGTATCATCTGTGCTAGTGTTCTTGATTTACCAACTGGAGCTCTGTGCATGAAGGAGATAGTGGGTCATATCTGGTAGTCCTCAGTCCAGCAAAAGTTCCTTTTCTAGGAATCCAGGGGAGGCTCCCCAGTGAAAATGAGAAGAGATCTGACTAACGTTTCTCATTTTGTATTTGTTTTTCAGGATGTGCAGATCACATCTTTCAAACATTTTCTAAGCCTGGTTTTCAATTATAGCAAAAACCCTTGAGATGCACTGTGCTAGTGAAGTCTCCTTTCATGACTCTCTAGGACTAAAAACATGTTCACAAGGAACTTTCACATCTTACTAGCATTAGAAAATTTACAAACACTGAAGGCATAACTTCTGGCTGTGAGAAAAGACGCTAGAAAAAGGAATGTGTGAAGAATGATGAACACTTCAAGATGAAAAACCCACACAAATAAATGATTCCAAACTCAGAGCAATTAATTTTGATTTCTATATGCACAAAAATGGTGTTATAAGAAATTAATATTTTTGAAATAACTTGCTGCATTAACTCAGTGAATTAATCCAATGACTGCAGATGCTAATGTCAGTGAGATCTCCTTTACTGGGGTGAGTGAGTCTGATTCAGAGTTCATGTCATGTTAGAAGAAGCTTCTGCATTTCAAACTGGGTCAGATCTTTGGTGAATATTAAGGAAGAAAAAGTGTAAAAACAGACTGGTAATTTCAAAAACGTAGCCATAGGAATAACCTGGGTAAGAACTGAACAACTGAGTTCTTGAACCTTACTCATACTTAGTACTTACACACGTCCATTCAAAATGCCGCCAAGGCTGATGCAAAGCACCGCTTCTCTAATCTGCTTTCTAAATCACAGTGTTGTTTTCTTCTTCACAACAGACCTTTGTGCTATTTCTTGTTAGAAATCCAGAGGACAGGCTTGACTACAATAGCCCCGTGAAAAATTTCTCCCCAAGAAGATACCAAAGTTGAGATGCAGGTAGGATCAGTACTGAGACTTCAATAAGAATGGAGTTAATCATGTCACCTTAATTGAAAAGTAGTAATAAAAATAATTGAGTTCAATACATAATTTAGATCATTGCGTGTTAAGTTAATGCATTCTGCTTAGGCTTTAAAAAAATTATTTATTTCATGTAGAGTTAAGATTTCATTTGTTTTTATAATGGAATGCTCTCCAATTGACTTTAATAACAGCAGTTTGTTAAATCAGATTTTGAATTGGTGCACAGATTTGAAGTTCATATGTTAATTTCTGACATGATATACTTATCATTTATTGCCTGCTCTTAAGGTGGTTGAATTTATTTTCATGAGATTTAATAATCATTGTTGTCTTATATTACAGAAATGAAATTAGTTTTTTCCTGCTATCCTGATGAGAGGCAATTTGCTTTATGACTATTTTATTTTATTTTACTTTTAAAACAATGTATGACTTCTTGCTTTTGTGAGTGGATTTATTCTTCAGCTATCGGTCACACTTCTATGACAAAATTTATGTTTATATCTAAGGTTCTTCCCAGGAAAGCAGAGAAGCTCTGTAGTTCAGTTACATTTTCCCTTAGTGCCTTTTCTGAGCTCTGTTCTTGCAGCCAAGCGCTTCTGTGCAGTGACAAAGGGTTCAGCTGAATTTTCAAGTAAAACAAAATAGTCAGATTCCTATCAGTGCTTCCTTTCAAAATTCAGCCAGCTCCCAGGTCTTTCTAATTTCATGCTGAGGGACTCCACTTCAAAAGGTTTTTGGCTGGGGTTTTTTTTGCTTTAAAATAATTATTGAGCTAACTTGGTGGAATATCTCATGCCATTTTGTAGTTAGATACTCTGTTCAAGAAATCCTTCACCGCCCATGCTTAACTTTAAGCAGGCTAATCTTACTGGCTAAGGAGTTTAAATACATGCATAACCATACATCTCATCTGTAAACAGGGATGTAAGACCAGATATGATCTTTGAGCAACAGCTTGGAAGCTCAGGAGTGACATTTGCAATTACAGCTGATGTTCTGCGTGGCCTCACTTGAACGATACAGGCCCTTTTGTCTTGGGTATTCCCGGCACTCAGAAAAGGTGAGACTCCTCTATCGCACCAGGGTGCTGTGGGGATTAGCCAACAAATGCTTCAAAAGAAATTTGAGATCCTTAACGAATAATTAAGATATGGGTGCAAAATAAACATTATCACTATTACCAAGCACACATGCACCTTCCTGCAGTGTTTCAAAGGAAGCTGTTATAAACTCTTACCACAGTTGAGCTCCATCCTTTCACTTCCAAGACACATTTCCATGCTTTTTCCTACACCGATCCAATTTTCCAGATCCCTTTTCCCCCTTCATTTCTCCAGTTGGCTTTTCCAAGAAGCTGGATTCCCCAGCAGCACCAGTTACTTCTGTGTTTCAGCTACTCCTGCCAGGAGATGGGAGATGTGGAACAAGTGGCCTGGGAAGGTGCCAGTGGCACCTCCTACACTGCCTGGTGCTGGACTAAAAATGGGGCCTTCAGATTTCCATCCTTTTGAAGGGAATGAGATCTCCAAGCAGACTGATCTCAGGGAAAACTGAGCATATTCTTCAAGAACTGCTTGTTTTATTAATTACTACTATTAATTGCATCTCCTTATGACAGAAATACAGTGTGACCGAAGGCTGTCCCTTGCAGAAGAAACCTTGCAAGGGCACAAATGCCTTTATGTAGCTCTGGCAGTGCCTGTCCATGGGTGCTAGCTGCCTTTGGCAAGCCCATTCACCCGACCTGTTCTCACTCCTCATGCAATTTAGTTATTCTGTGTATCTCCCTCCCCCATGTGCTAGCAGCCATCATCAGTCCTTTTGATCTGTTTGGACGTTCCTTTGTGCTTCTTTCTGCTGCTGTAGCACTGTCACTTATGTATAAAGAGGAGCTATCCTCCCCTGCATTTGTCTTTTGTTTTATTTTCATTAATGCTGTAGATTCTCACAGAAGGGGGAGAGAGAAATGAGCCACTAGATCAGTAATTCCGTCTCTGAACATCACAGTCATGTGCCTTAAACCACACTTTCTTGTGGTTTGTCCCAAGTTATTTGCCAGGACGCAAATGATGGGTCTCCTGCAACTTCCCTTGGGAGATGATGCCACAGGAAAACAGAAAGGATTTTATTGATATTCAACAGACCTTTTCCTTTTGTTAATTTAATACCATTACTCCGTGTTCGACCATAATCATTTTCTCCCCCTCCATGGCGCTTCCTTCTTCAAAACACTTCCAGACATTTATGTTCCTTTTTAATCATCTCTTAGTAAAGATTTTGCTTGTTTTTAGGGCTCTTCCCCCCTTGTATTCTGTCTGAATCCAGGCCCTCAGGGTCATACTCATCTTTTCATCCATAATTGAAAAGACAACCACTCTATACAGTAATGGGAGATTTTTTTTTTCTTTCCCTCCTCAGCTCACGCAAGCTGTACAGATCTTCACTCATCTCTCCAGGCTCTAAGACATATTGTACCACTGAATTTTAAGCAAAACTACCAGACAAGATCAATGAGCTATTCTGCTTTCAAATCTAGGGCATAAATTGGACATTGCTTTGTACATATTTTTACCTTTCCAGCTCTTCAGCAAAATGTAGACCTATCCAACATCAAAAAGTAAAACTGAGCAGCTAGATTCTCCTTTTTTTTTACAGCAGGGCTTCCCCCACTAAAACAAAGGATGCCATTTGCACAGCAACATCCCAGAGCAGAATTTTAGCTCAGTGACTTTTACAAAGGCAGCTTTTTCATTTTTCACAAAAGGCAGCTGTTATTCCAAATCAGAGAATGAGCACAAGACATATGCACCACTTACACTCCATTCGGACACCCTGAAATGAAACACTGTGGATTGTAGCGTTGCAGAAACACTGTGCGACATGCAGGAAAATTTTACCTAGGTGGCACTGTCCCGTCAACACGGCCCCAAGGGATGGGCTCAGCATGGAGTTCCCTGGGTGAGCCACCAGTGGATCTGCCATTTGGTAGGAGAGAATGCTAGCGTGGGAAAGACAAAGATAAAAATTCCCTTCCAAAAAGCCTTTTCTGAAAAAAGTGTTTTTTCCAAGTGTGGAAACATAATTTCTTTCAGGTGCACTGTGATGTTCGCAAGGTTCAGCTAAGCGAGTCAAACTGCACTGGATATTTCAGGTTTGCAGTAGGCTAAGAACAGGCACATTGGTACCGTGGGTCAGGTGTAGGTGGAACTGCAGGCACAACACCGACTTGTCAGCCAGGCTGAGCCCTTGGTCTTAGAAATGGTCGGATTTTGAGACGGTCTTTGGTAACACGTGTAGTTGGGTGCACAGCTCATTATAACTAGTTGTGCAGATACGCTTTTAAATAAGCATAGAAAGAATTACAGTGGTGTGGTCATTGGTCAGTTGTAAATATCCACACAAAAATTCTAGCTGAAAGACAGGAAAAATTTATAGGGCAAAGATATCATGACACTAGTGTTAACCAAAGTAAAAAAAAAAAAAAAAAAAAAAA